>OY992884.1:92004203-92118203 GCA_963921405.1 Cepaea hortensis | reverse complement strand
TATGTTGGCAGTCTATTCCTTCAAAACCCAATAATAAGTGCCTTGAAAAAAAATGTTGCATGTCCTTTGCAGAACCTACCCCAGTTTGTTTGTGTAGACAATTTTACAAAAGTTGTTTGCCATTTCTTTCTAAACTCGAAGTTAACGTCGATGTCCAACTGACCGATGTAGGGGTATGATCCAGCTGCCTTACCATCAGCACACCGGAAGTTTAAGAGTAGAGCGCTGTTATAATTTCTGTCTCATCAACTGCTCATCATTATCAAGTGCCATGCCGGCTATCGTAGGCGTTCATGATTCTCCACAGATCTCGGTCTTTGGTTTTATGGATCAACTCCGCTGATGATATTCCTCCATGTCACCGTCTCAATCCATCAAGCACCATCTCTTGTTCTGTCTCTGCCTCTCTTCCTGTAGATCTTTTCAGTTGTCACGATGTTCTCCAAGGCCTCTCTTCTCATCACATGACCCAAAAAAAAGGCTGTTTATCTCTTTCTTATTGTTGTATATAATGTTCTAGTTTCATTAACCTCTTTCATGCAATTGTTATTAGTTACTTTGGCAGTCCAAGGAATTCGCGACATTCGTCTCGGGAACCACATCTCTGTTGCTTCCAATTTCTTCCTAATGTTTTCATTTACATCCCAAGATTCACTGCCATACAGCAAAACAAGTTCTATATAGCACTTCAGCATTCTCTTTCTTGCATTCAATGATAGTGACTTATTGCATAAGATAGTCTTCATTTTCTGAAATGCAGCTTTTGCTTGCCATTTTCTGCTAGAAGTCAGAATATTGCCTGTCTGGCTTCCGTGCATCCCTCATTACACAGTCCGTAGTGCATCCTATCACTCCTGGTGTTGATTGCCCGCTGCATGTCGTACATAATGTATGAGGGTTCGCTGCCCCAGACAAGCTGACAGCAAGACGAGCGTCAGGGGCACCATGACCCTGACATATGGGGGTCACGGACGTCACATCCCATGCCGTGAATTGACCTTCACCTTCTACATATCCCAGCTCTGTGGCGAAGGTGTTACGGACGAAATTTGTAATCCCGCATACCGCGTTCGAAACACAGCTGCGGGAAATTTGGCTTTACGTTGGTTTTTATATAAGGGTATAAGTGACGGTCGTTCAGAGAGCAGTTGCAAACTCCATCCATCCATCATCCATCATGTGCATGCCGATAAGCGTGGGCGGTTGTGTTTCGCCATTTCACTCGATCATCAGAGTCGTGGGTCAGCTCAGTGTTCTTGTCTCGACCATACTACTTGGCCAAATCATCCAGGTATTTACTTCGCTGTCTTACAGTTCATCCTTGATAGAATTGACAACCACTTTCCCAACCAGATGTTCATCTGCAAAGTCTCGATGTTTCTAGATGTCGTTGTTCCGTTTTTAGATGTTTCATAGCCAGCCCCGCTATTTTCCCTCCGAAATGCAGTTCACGCAACAAAACAAACTTACCTTCTTTCAACATCATCAAACTGCCTAGTTCTTCTTCTTCTTCTTCTTCTTCTTCTTCTTCTTCTTCTTCTTCTTCTTCTTCTTCTTCTTCTTCTCTCTTCTTCTCTCTCTCTTTCTTCTTCTTCTTCTTCTTCTTTCTTCTTCTTCTTTCTTTAGTTCGCTTGAAATATGTCTATAACTGCAAAGTTGTCTCTTGTATGGATCTAACAGTCGCTTTTAGTTCACTCAGCGGTCCATAGAGTTTATCTTCCACTGTTGTCTCTCTAGGCCAGAAGGTTCGCCTGGATATGTTGTAGTTTGGGCAGTCCTGGAGTATGTGCTCTGCTGTCTGCGACGCCAAACCTCATGTGCACGAAAGCTTCTCTCGGGACAACCCGAACAAAAGACCACCTTGACCATTTACAAAGTTAGGTTCAGCTTAGTTGAGAACCGAACTAAGAAAACTCGGAAACATTCCTATACTGCCTTATCTTCAACACTTAGCGAAGAGTCCCGGTACTAACGACCCCAGCTGCTATCTGATTACGTGTACGTCAGGCCTTTCCTCGGAGTCCTGAGTGTTGGTCAGATCGTCTCCAGGCAATGAGGGTGCATCTGTTCTTCTACACTATACAAAATAATTTAGTTGCATATCCTTTACAGGACGTCGCAGTCAACCCCATGAATTTTTAGCTCTTCGTAATTTCTTGGCAAGTTTACGTTCAGTAGTTTGCCATTGCTTTCTGAACGATCGGCACCCATACCATTTTCAGAAAGAAAAAAAAACAACCCAATGCATAGCGGTCTGCTGCCAAATCACATGAAGTTGTGTTTCGAACACGGGGTTGCTGGGATTACGAGCTGCCTCCACAACCCCTTGGCCACTATACACATAATCTAAAAGGACCATTAACTCATCCGCCTGATCACACACCAATACTCCACCCAACGGTGTATGTCCAGCCAATCTGTCCGCCTGCTCCTTTCCCACAACACCAGCATACTAACAAATATCGCTTAAAAGTCGACATGATCGACTTCAATGCACCGGGGTTTTATCCAATATGTCTCAGTCCCTTTCCGCAGCGCAGAAAGCGTCGCACAAAGCACGAACTCCGTAGCTCCAGCGACAACCCTCAGGAGTCTCCGAAAAAATGCACTCGTGAACTGAAGACTGCGGCCCGGAATAGAACCCACAACCTTCGGAGCTCGAGGCAGATACCAGCATACCCCGGGGAGAAAGATCTAACAGATGCTCCCGATACACAGACAAATAAACGTTATCAATAACTGTCAAGGACGGACCCAATCATCACTGTAAGATTACTGCCCGGGCACAACAGATTTAAATTGTACGTATACAGTAGATTTGAAATCAAGTCTTCAAATCTCACTGTGCGTGGAGGAAGTTGCGTGGCCGAAAAGTTACGAGCGCTCGCTTTTAAATGTCTAGTGCGTTGATGGCAGGGTAAGGGGGTGGGGGTTCTCTCTCTGTACCGATAGTTGCACTCAAAAATTGACTTTCGTCCTTGACGAGATATTACAAGTACCACAGATGTTGGAGTGGTTTCGCCTAATGTCAGGGAACATAAGTAACAGGGAAAATTGGCCTACGCGCAAAAATCAGTCCAATGTACTTCCATATAGTAGCAACTACTAGCAGTGAGTAGTAGGGTGTGGACTACACTTGACTTGAAAGCCAGCGAATGATTGATTGATTGATTTATTGATTGATTGATTCAGGACTCGACATCACAGCATTCGGGGCATTCCCATAAGTGCTCCGTCCCCATCCTCAGCAGCCAGCGAAGAGTTCCAACACTAATAGTACCAGTAGCAATCTGATTATAAGTCCGTCTTGCCTTTCCTCTGAGCGTTGAGCGTCGGCCGGTTGGCACTTCGTCACTCCTCGTTGTTTCATTCTTGCCAGACCATGGTAATCTAATTGCTCCTCCGAGGTGTGCACGTGCTCCCACAAGGCCGCAACCACGTCTGCCTTGTCATGTATCAATACTCCACCAAGTTCTGCAGAGCCAGCCAATCTGTCCGCCTGTTCATTTCCCAGCACACCGGCATACCCCGGAGAAAAGATCCAGGCGATGCTTGTCACCCGTGACCTTCGAAGCGAAGCAAGCCACTCCGCACGAAGTCTGCCCGTCCTCACCCCCGTCAGCATGCTTTCTGAGTCAGTTACAATCACGATGTGTGTGTGTGTCGTATTCTCCATCCAGCGGAGAGCCGCAGTGACTGCCTCCACCTCCATTCTTAAGCTGGATGTTGTGGTATCATATGCCAGGCTCTCCTGCCCCAAACATCGACCATTAGCCTTGGCTATGAACCCCCAGCCACTTCTCTCACCTCTTGACACCGAACCATCTGTGTAGATAATCACATCACTCGAGTGAGCATTGTCCTGAATTAGTTGCTGGATTTCCACTTCCGTGGCCCCTGCTGGCCACTCCCTGCACTCCCGGCTTAATGTGATTATAACTCTGCACACGTCTGACTGCTCCGCTGGCACTCTGACCCACTCCTCTCCACGCCTAATGTTCTCCAAGGGGCACACCTGTCTGCCTGAGCCATCCATGATTTCCCTCTTATCAGTTGCTGACCCTTAACTGCGTCCAGCGCCTCATGCAGTGTGTGGTCTGTGTCTGCAGCTATTCTGAAGTATGCCTTCGCCTGCATCACCTTGAGCCTACCAGCAACAGTCGGCAGACCAAGGATGTAACGCATACACACTACTGGAGTGTCTCTGGTGCATCCCAGAATGACCCGCATAGCTTCGTTCTGTATGCGCTCTAACTTCAGCAGCTGACTCTCTGAGACAGTGAGCAGACCTAATCCATAATCAATTACTGAGAGGATCAAGTGCTGGTATAGTGTGAAAAGCATTCTCTGCTCTATATCCATTGCAGCCATAGTTTTTAGTGCATTGAGTCCCTTTTGAGATCTTGTCACGACCGTCTCCACATGGTCCTTGAAGGACAGGCTCCTGTCAAATGTGATCCCCAGATACTTCAGTTTGTTCTCTCTGCTGACATTTCTACCATCTATCGTGAGGCTTGGGACATCAGCTCTCACAATCCTGTTGTCCAGAGAGCACCACAACACAGCTGCCTTTTCCGGGTTGATGACAGCACTCATTTCAGTGCACCAGTCAATCACTTTGTCTACTGTCACCTGTAGCTCCTGGGCTGTTTGCTCCCTATCTCTCCCCTGCCTGTATGCAAGAATATCATCTGCAAATTTTAGTATTCTTCCAACCCCTGGTGCTTCTAGGTTTGCAATCTTGCTCGTATACACATTAAAGAGCACCGGTGAGACTGCAGATCCCTGTGGCAGTCCCGGGGTTAACATATGTGGCTCTGCGAATGAAAAATAAATAAATAAATAAATAAACTCCAGGGAAATGAGTCCGCGACGGCAAGATGCCCTCTAGTGTCCTGTTAGACTTACAATAGTGAGTCTAAAGACAGATGACATCAACCCTCCACCAATGACTGTACGTGAAGTCCAGGGACTTGAAACAAACTGCAGCTTTTATTACTATTATTATTATTATTATTATTATTATTATTATTATTATTATTATTATTATTATTATTATTATTATTATTATTGGTGGTGGTGGTGGTGGTGGTGGTGGTGGTGGTGGTGGTGGTGGTGGTGGTGGAGGAAGAAGAAGAAGAAGAAGAAGAAGAAGAAGAAGAAGAAGAAGAAGAAGAAGAAGAAGAAGAAGAAGAAGAAGAAGAAGAAGAAGAAGAAGGAGGAGGAGGAGGAGGAGGAGGAGGAGGAGGAAGAGAGGATGAAAAAGAAGAAGACGAACGAACGAACGAGTGATCCATCGATTGAAATATCAATCAATTGATGGAACGAACGACCGAACGAACAAACCTACCAGCTAACGAACGAACGAACTTTATTTTTCAGAGGGCCTGTATAACATTCTGCCTTTCTTATCCCTCTCCTTTCTTACATTATTTAATTCATGCGTCTCGTCTGGGGTTAGTCTTAAACAATATACGTAAATACTCACGCGCTTTATGAACACAACAGCAGAATAATAAGAAGTGGTAAATATCTGGGACTGAGGTAGTCAAGAAATAACCCCCCCCCCCCTCAGTCACACATAAGGAGACCAGCATGATCGAATGGAAAAGAACGCTTGTTCTTAAACACCAGGTTGCTGATGCTGAGGTAGTGGGTTCACCTCTACACCGGTCAGTTGGACTAAAATAATGACTTCTCATCCTTGACTTGGGGACCCACGTTAGAGTACCTCTAATGTCGGAGTGTTTTCGCATGATGGCGAGGGACACTGGTAATAGGGAAAGCTAATCTTAACACAAAATCAATTCAGTGCAGTTACAGTAGTAGGTCGTGTATGGACTACGCTTGAATTCAAAGCGAGCGAACGAAAAGAAATCAAATATAAACATAAAAACTCCTCTCAACAAGATTGCACTGCTCTTTACACAAGTTATGTTTTTTTTTTTTTTTTTTAGTTTGCATATCCCTTACAGGACGTTGCAGTAAACACCGGCATTTTTCAGCTGCTGTTGATGTACTAGGCAAGTTTTAAGTTCAGTAGTTTGCCATTGCTTTCTGAACCACCGGCTCACATACCCCCGTAAGTTACCAGCGCGGCGCGAACCGCTGCCCATTCTCGCAGCTGTTGTTTTCCCCACGTGGATGTACGGGATTACGCTGAGCGTAATCTTGCCTAGAAATCAACAATCTGCTGAAAGATGCTGATGTTGACAGCGATGTCCTGTAAAGGATATGCGGAAAAAGTTATGTACCCTGAGCTTTAGTCTTAAATTACCACTAAACAAATTAAAGATTAAATCAACGTTGAGCCATCAGCCCGATGTACCTTTTATTTATCAAAGGCAATTGAAATAATCTTCGGCCTACTTTTACGCAAACTGTTTGGAAAAGGAGTCGCTTTTATTTCAGACCCTAGGTATAAGATTTGAATGTATGTTTACTTAAGTGTCCAGATTAGGTTGTAAAACTTGAAATAAGTTAGATTTACCTTCTGCCGAGGTCATTATACGGAACTATAGATAGCGTTAACATAATAGGAATAAAGACATGACGTGTCCAATGTTTATATTTGCTAATTGTTGTTACTGTGTATGAGATTATGTCTGTGTATTTAAGTGCACTTGTATTTAAGTACATGTACATACGTTCGAGTGGCAGTATTTGTTTGTACGTAGATCTGTCTTTGTGTTTGTATGCAGTGTCGTGATCTTTTCTATCTCTTAAGTGACTCTTTGTTCGCGAGTCATGTCTCTAAATCTGTCTGTTCTTTCCATTCGCCCTGCTGTCTGCCCGTCTTCTACATGTATGTCCGTCAGTCAGTCTGTCAGTTTATCGGGCCGTCCGTTTGTTCCCCCGTGTTTGTCTATCTATATGTCTATCTCTCTGACCTGGACATATGTTTCTCTGTCCATAATTTCACATGACAGAGAGGATTGTATAGTCATGATTGCCAAAGCCTGATTCATACAGTCATATGACAGAGAGGACTGGATAATCACAATCGCTAATGCCTGATTCATACACAGTCACACGACATCGAGGTTGGATAATCATGATCGCCAATGCCTCATTCATACCAGGTATCTGCAGAAGAGGATTAAGAATGCCAAGAGGCTAAGATACAAAGGCAAGATGAAAGACCCATCATCATTATGTGTCATGACGATAAGCGTGGGCGCCATCTCACACGATCCCCAGAGTCGTGGATCAGTTCCATGTTCTTGTTTCGACCATGCCATGTGACCAAGCCATCATGATATTTACTTCTCTGCCTTCCCCTTGCTCTTTTCTCATCAACCTTGCCAGTTTTCACCAATAGCAACAATAGAACATAAACTAGTCAAAAACATCATGGCAAGAGAAGAACTGGAATATATTGCAATAACTGACCAACTGACAGGAGAGCTAGAAACGGGTAAAGAGCTTAAGAAAAGAGCTGGAATATACCAACTGACAGGAGAGCTAGAAACAGGGTAAAGAGCATAAAAAACAGAGCTGGAATATACGAACTGACAGGAGAGATAGAAACGGGTAAAGAGCATTTAAAAAAAAACAGAGCTGGAATATACGAACTGACAGGAGAGATAGAAACAGGGTAAAGAGCATAAAAACAGAGCTGGAATATACGAACTGACAGGAGAGATAGAAACAGGTAAAAGACAGTCCCAGTGGGTATCGGGTTGGAATCTGTTTATTTTGAAATATCCAAAACTTCCCGAAGGAAACAATCTCAATGTTTAGACCTAAGATCAAAATCTTAACCACATTTATCTGATACGTGTTGTGCTGATTCGTGTACTGCTTATATCGTTGTACACCTGTCTACAGATGTAAAGTTTCAGTAATGACATAAATACACTCTGCTGGTTTCTGATCTTGTAGAGGGGAGTGAGATCTCTGGCATACAGTTCCCGTGGTACCAGATCGGGAGGAAAGTCTTTTCATCAATCTTCTGCCTCTTCATCTTTCGTTCGCTTGAAATGTGTCTATAACTACAATGTTGTCGCTTGTATGAATTTAACTGTCTTTGTTAGTTCACTCAATAGTCCCTACAGTTTATCCTCCATCGTTATTTCTCTAGGCCAGAAGGTTTGCCTAGATATGTCATATTTTGGGACAGTCTTGGAGTGTGTGATCTGCAGTCTGCGCCAATCCACATGTGCCAATGATGAATTGTGTTTACATGTGGTTGCGTAATCTATTGTGTCCTGCTCCGAGGCTCAGAATAATCATTTGTTCTGGTCTGTCCATAATATGGTAATCGTCTTGAGCTGGTGCTGCTGGCTTTCTGATTGATTTAATCATTCTTTTCTTCTGGTGTCATTACACCAACCTGAATTCAACAGATGCACGCCCTTTTACAGCTCACTGGACCCGAACCTCAGCACACCGCACATAAGCGTGAACACGCCCAGAGGTCGTTGTCACCCAGTGTATTCACCAACTAACCAATCAATCAACCAATAGAGAACGACAGCGAAGGAACATTCTGGAAGTCTGGCCTCATGGCGCGGAATGAGACATTAATTTATAATTAATACTGTAGATCAATATTTTGGTCACTTGAAACGCCACGAAAGTTTGGAGAGAACAATAATGGAGGGGTGTATACCTGGGAAGAAAGGAAGAGGAAAGTCAAAGAGAAGATGGGTGCAGGATGTGGCGGATAATCTCCAGAAGAGTATCGGACGCGGGACATCTTGCTTATGATCGAGAGGTTTTCCGGAAGGTTGTCATGGGAGCGAGGTTCTGCAAAGGACATGCTACTGAATGAATGAATGAATATAGATCAAGGGGACCGCGGTGGAGTAGTAGCTAAACTCTTACACACGGGTCCGGTGGTCATGAGTTCAATCCCCATCCGGGTGTATTTGAATTTAAAAAAAAATTATGTAGGCTGCCAGGTCGACAAAGCCGACATGGATACCGGGCAATGTCTTGGGAAGTAGAGACAGCTAGCGTGTTACTAACCCCATGACCCATCCAGTGAATGATCCCCACACAGACACAGGTGGGCCCAGCATCATATGTCCAGTGGGTCGTTGGGTGTTAAAAGAGTACTTTACTTACCTACTCACATATTTATCTATTTACTTACCTACTCACCTATTTACCTATTTACTTACCTACTCATCTATTTACCTATTCACATACCTACTCACCTATTTACCTATTCACTTATCTACTCACCTATTTACCTATTCACTTACCTACTCACATATTTAACCATTTACTTACCTACTCACTATTTACCTATTTACTTACCTACTCACCTATTTACCTATTCACTTATCTTCTCACCTATTTACCTATTCACTTACATACTCACATACTTACCTATTCACATACCTAATCACATATTTACCTATTTACTTACCTACTCACCTATTTACCTATTTACTTACCTACTCACCTATTTACCTATTTACTTACCTAATCACCTATTTACATATTCACTTACCTACTCACCTATTTACCTATTAACTTACCTACTCACATATTTACCTATTTACTCACATACTCACCTATTTACTTACCTTCTCTCCTATTTACCTATTTACTTACCTACTCACCTATTTACATATTCACTTACCTACTCACCTATTTACCTATTCACTTACCTACTCACATATTTACCTATTCACTTACCTAATCACCTATTTACCTATTTACTTACCTACTCACCTATTTACTTACCAACTCACCTATTTACTTACCTTCTCTCCTATTTACCTATTTACTTACCTACTCACCTATTTACCTATTCACTTACCTACTCACCTATTTATCTTTTCACTTACCTACTCACCTATTTACCTATTCACTTACCTACTCACCTATTTAACTATTTACTTACCTACTCACCTATTTACCTATTTACTTACATACTCACCTATTTACATACCTACTCACCTATTTACCTATTTACTTACCTACGCACCTATTTACTTGTTTACTTACCTACTCACCTATTTGCCTATTTACTTACCTACTCACCTATTTACCTATTTACTTACCTACTAACATATTTATCTATGTATTTAGCGACGTACCTATTTATTTATTTACTTACCTACTTACCTAATTACTTGTTTACTTACATACTTACCTACTTACCTATTTACTTACATTCTTAGATACTTACCTATTTACTTACATACTTACCTATTTTCTTACCTACTGACCTATTTACTTACCTACTCACCTATTTACCTGTGTATTAACCGACATACCTATTTATTTACTTACTTACCTACTTACCTATTTACTTACCTACTTACCTATTTACTTACATCCTTATCTATTTTCTTACCTACTTACCTATTTACGTACCTATTTACATATTTACTACCTACTTACTTAATTTCTTACCTACTTACCTATTTAGTTACCTACTCACCTATTTACCTATTCACTTTCCTACTCACCTATTTACCTATTTACTTACCTACTCACCTATTTACCTATTTTCTTACCTACTCATCTATTTACCTATTTACTTACCTACTCACCTGTTTACCTATTCACTTACCTACTCACTTATTTACTTATTTACTTACCTACTCACCTGTTTACCTACCTACTCACCTATTTACCTATTTACTTACTACTCATCTATTTACCTATTTACCTATTTACTTACCTACTCACCTAATTACCTATTTACTTACTACTCACATATTTACCTATTTACCTATTTACTTACCTACTCACCTATTACCTATTTACTTACTACTCACCTATTTAACTATTTACCTATTTACTTACCTACTCACCTAATTACATATTTACTTATCTACTCACCTATTTACCTATGTATTTATTGACATACCTATTTATTTATTTACTTACCTACTTACCTATTTTACTTATTTACTTACATACTTACCTACTTACCAATTTGCTTATTTACATACCTAATTACCTACTTACCTATTTACTGGTTAAGGGATGTGTGGCTGGGGGAATGGGTGGATGGAGGATGTGTGGTTGGGTGGATGATGTGTGGTTGGGTAGAGGATGTGTGGGTGGGTGATTGTATATGAGTAAGGGTGTGTGGTTAAGGGATGTTTGGTTGGGGGATGGGTGGGTAGAGGATGTGTGGGTGGGTATAGGATATGTGGGTGGGTGAGTGTGTGCAGGTTAGGAGATGGTGGGGGATGTTTGTAGGTGCGGGCTCGGGATCTGTGAGTGGGCTGGGGGAGATGGGAGATTATGTGGGTGAGTGCGGAATTTGTGTGTGGGTAGGTGCGGAATATGTGAGTTGACGGGGAGACATGTGTGTGGCTGAGGAATGTGTGTTTGGTTGGGTGGTTGGAGGTGTGTGGGTGGAGGAGGATATTGGGTGAGTGATTGTTGGTGGGAAATGGGACGGGTAGAGGATATGTGAGTGGGTGGGGAGATGTGTGTAGGTGGGGGATGTGTGGGTTATTGAATGTATGTGTGCTTGGGGTGTGGGTGGATGGGATGTGTGGTGGGTGAGAGGTGTGTGTGGGTGGGGAGATGTGTAGGTGTAGGGATGTGGTGGATGGGTGGGGGAATGTATTGTATGTGTGTGTGGTTGGGTGGTAATATGCATTGTTTATGTTTACAAAATTCATGTGACAATGTTTTTTTCCTATGCACTGTTGATGAAAGAAAGATGAATGATTGGAAGGGCCGAATGTAAGACGGGCCTGCGTGCCCAATTTGTTACCCTTTGAAAATAAAGTCTGTTCTGTTCGTTACTTACATACTTACGTATTTACTTACATACTTACCTACTTACCTATTTACTTACATACTTACCTATTTTCTTACCTACTGACTTATTTGCTTACATACTCACCTATTTACCTATGTATTTACTGACATACCTATTTATTTATTTACTTACCTACTTACCTATTTACTTAATCCTTACCTATTTTCTTACCTACTTACCAATTTACGTACATATTTACATATTTACTACCTACGTACTTAATGTCTTACCTACTTACCTATTTACTTACCTACTTGCCTATTTTCTTACCTACTCACCTATTTATTTTCATACTTACCTATTTACTTACCTATTTTCTTACCTACTTACCTATTTACTTACCTACTTACCTATTTACTTACCTACTTACATATTTACTTACCTACTTACCCATGTACTTGCCTACTTATCTATTTTCTTACCTACTTACCTATTTACTTACCTATTTACCTATTTACGTATCTAATTACCTATTTTCTTACCTACATAACTATTTACTTACCTACTTACCTAATTTCTTACCTACTTACCTATTTACTTACCTACTTACCTATTTACTTACCTACTTACCTAATTTCTTAACTACATAACTATTTACTTACCTACTTGCCTATTTACTCGCCTACTTACCTAATTTCTTACCTACATAACTATTTACTTACCTACTTGCCTATTTTCTTACCTACTTACCTATTTTCTTACCTTCTTACCTATTTACGTACCTACATATTTATTTACTCACCTACTTACCTAATTTCTTGCCTATTTACTTATTTACTTTCCTACTTACCTATTTTCTTACCTACTTACCTATTTACTTACCTACTTACATATTTACATACCTACTTACATATTTTCTTACCTACCTACCTATTTACTTACCTAATTACCTATTTTGTTACCTACTTACCTATTTACTTAACTATTTATTTACATACTTACCTATTTACTTACCTTCTTACATGTTTACTTACCAATTTACCTGTTTACCTACATAGTTACCAACTTACCTATTTACTTACCTATTTACTTACCTACTTAACTATTTACTTACCTACCTACCTATTTACTTACCTATTTACTTTCATACTTACCTACTTACCTATTTACTTACATACTTATCTATTTACTTACCCACTTACCTATTTACTTACCTGTTTACCTATATATTTACCTGCTCACCTATTTACTTACCCACTTACCTATTTACTTACCTACTTAACTATTTACCTACCTACCTACCTATTTACTTACCTACTTACTTACTTACTTACCTACTTACTTATCTACCTACTTACAGTAATTTACTAACTACATAACAGAACCATTGGCAAGACACTTGATGTTGAAATTTATTATGCCTGTTATTAAGCACTGCGAATGCAGATCTCAAATTCTCTGCGACATGTTCAAATATCCCCTAATGTATTTTGATTGCTCGTGTGCACGTATATTTGTAAATTCTCTTTGTGTGCTAATTTGTTTGAAAAGGTCGCCATGTATTTTGTCTGGTCGTCATTGGTTGTCTCATGTCTGTTCTAAAACGCCCATGTTTGAAAATCTGTCATCCACTATTTGTTCCAGTTAATTAAGCTGCTTTTCAACGTTAACTACAATTTATTATTCGCCTCATCCGTGCACTTTGCGTTTGCTAATTATTATTCTTTTCCATCTTCATCCTAAACGGTTTATTATTTTAAGAACTAACACTGCTGCTGCAAATACTACTATTACTGCTGCTACTACAACAACTACTACTACTACAACTGCTGCTGCTGCTACTACTACTACTACTACTACTACTACTAATACTACTACTACTACTACTACTACTACTGCTACTGCTACTGCTACTACTACTACTACTACTACTACTACTACTACTACTACTACTACTACTACACTACTACTACTACTACTACTACTACTACTGCTACTGCTACTGCTACTACTACTACTACTACTACTACTACTACTACTACACTACTACTACTACTACTACTACTACTACTACTACTACTACTACTACTACTACTGCTGCTACTGCTACTGCTACTACTACTACTACTACTACTACTACTACTACTACACTACTACTACTACTGCTGCTACTACTACTACTACTACTACTACGACGACGACGACGACGGCGGCGGCGGCGGCGGCTACTACTACTACTACTACTACTACTACTACTACTACTACTACTGCTACTGCTACTACTACTACTACTACTACTACTACTACTACTACTACTGCTACTACTACTACTACTACTATTACTTCTTCTTCTACTGCTGCTGCTGCTGCTGCTACTATTACTAATACTGATAATACTGCTGCTACTTCTGTTACAACAACATCAACAACAACAACAACAACAACTACTACTACTGCTGCTGCTGCTGCTGCTCCTACTGCAGCAGCAGCAGAAGCAGCAGCAGCAGCAACAACAACAACAACTACTACTACTACTACTACTACTACTACTACTACTACTACTACTACTACTACTACTACTACTACTACTACTACTACTACTACTACTACTACTGCTGCTGCTTCTACTGCTGCTGTCTCTACTGCTGCTACTATTACTACTGCTACTGCTACTATTGCTAATATTACTGCTTCTGTAGCTACTACTACTGCTACCATTATTACAGCTGCAGTTGCTGTTGAATCGCTTATGTGGGACATCCCTATTGTAGTTTCTGATACCAGGGATTTCCCGACTTTGGCTCTTGGTATATACACGTGATGTAGGATTTTCCTACTGCAGATACCAGGATTTCGCGACTTTAGTTCCTAGTATGTAAATGTGATGCAGGATCTCCTTACTGTAGCTTATGATATGAAAAAAAATAAATAAATAATTAAACCATTCCCTTAGCAGGAGTCTGATGTCGCTATGTGAAGTGTTGGTACCATCACTGAGTTCACTGAGGGATAAGGGTCAATCTGTTCCTCCCTTACAGAACTGCGAATACAGGAATCGAAGCCTCTTCCCACCGCGCTCAGTGGTTGATAGGGAAACTTCCTAACCATTACGCCAAGGCGCCCGTTTATGGTGCGAGTTTTTTTTTTTTTTTTTTTTTGCATATCCTATTTATCCATCGCTGTCAACACCAGCATTTTACTGCTGTTGTTGATGTCTTGGCAAGTTTTCAGTAGTTTGCCATTGCTTTCTGAACGACCATTTCTCATACCAACACGTTAAAACACAAGCAAGACACGGTCTGCTGCCAAATCGGTCGCCACCTTGTTTCGAACGCGTGATAAGCGGCTCACGAATCTCGTTCGCAAGCCTTTAGGACACGGAGCGCGGCTATGGTGCGAATAGAAGGACTATATTGGTATAACAGAATCACTAATGTGAAGCTTAGGGAAAGAACTGCACACAACGTCAACCAATTAGGAGCGAGGGAAAGACGGTGATGCTAGATATGGCACGCAATAGGAAAAAGTGATGATAGTATCATAGAAAGTTCTATCTCTGGAACCAACAGGGCAAACGAACGAACAAACTGTATGTTCAAAGAGTTAAAATTGGGCACGCAGGCCTGTCTAACATTCTGCCTGACACAGAGCGAGATTCTGGGAGGACAGAGCGAGATATTGGGATGACGGAGCGAGATATTGGGAGGACAGAGCGAGACATTGGGAGGACAGAGCGAGATATTGGGAGGACAGAGCGAGATATTGGGAGAATAGAGCGTCATATTGGGAGGACAAAACGAGATATTGGGAAGACAGAGCGAGATATTGGGAGGACAGAGTGAGATATTGGGAGGACAGAGCGAGATATTGGGAGGACAGAGTGAGATATTGGGAGGACAGAGCGAGATATTGTTAAAACAGAGCGAGATATTGCGAGGACAGAGCGAGATATTGGGAGGACAGAGCGAGACATTGGGAAGACAGAGCGACATATTGGGAAGACAGAGCGAGATATTGGGAGGACAGAGCGAGATATTGGGACGACAGAGCGAGATATTGGGAGGACAGAGCGAGATATTGTTAAGACAGAGCGAGATATTGGGAGGACAGAGCGAGACATTGCGAGGACAGAGTGAGATATTGGGAGGACAGAGCGAGATATTGGGAGTACAGAGCGAGATATTGGGAGGACAGAGCGAGATACTGGGAAGACAGAGGGAGATGTGGGGAATAGTAAAGTTTCTCTTACGCCTATGATCCAATGGGGGAGAAAGGACAGAAGAATAATATTTTCTGATGTGGAAATTTTCATACGATAAGTTGAGCAGATAAGGGGATAAAATACTGACTCCATGTTCTATATCAAGCCAATCTGTTTTGTCATCACATATTCTCAGGGGCTATTTAAAATAGTCTTTGAATGATCTGTACAAAGATACCCAATTTCTTCAGTGTTGAAGTGCTACAAAGAACCTGTACTTTTATATGGATGTGAAACATAGACATTGAGCAGACAAGCTGAAAACAAAAGACACAACCATATGGTAGTGGAAATGTGGTTTCTGAGGAAAATGCAAAGAATACCATGGACAGACATAAAAACCAGTGAACCAGAAACAAATGAAACGGTAAACTGATTATAGAAATTAAACGCAGACAGTCAAGATTATTTGGGCACGTTGTAAAAAGAAATAAACTAGAGAACTTGGTGACAACTGGCAAGATTAAGGGTCAAATAACAAGGGGAAGGTAAAGAAGTTAGTTTAGTCGATGGATCAACATCCACAGCTGATCCATGAGTTGGGTGATCATGCCAGATAGCGAAACATGACCTCCCGTGCTTGTCGGCATGGCACATGATGTATTTCATCAGAATGCTCCATAGATTTTCAAGCTCTGCATAGTCAAAATGCCTTTGTGTGGTCAACAAAGGAAGTATACTCTGCCTTTTCAAAGTATAATTGCCCTCATGTTAAACATGTTAAACAAGTTGTCACGAACCCCTCTAATCCATCACCCCCCCCCCCCCCCCCATGGACAGCAATCGCCTTCAAATTAATAAGTTTGTGAGGGTAAAACCGTGGCTGACCCAGTCACAAGATTATTAATCTGAGCTAGGGATGGACACTAATATTAACTTCTCCTTGAGGTTGAACGGGGTCATGATAATGGTAGAATCGAACAAATCATCTAAATCCAGTTTGTAATATATTTATATATTCTTCTATCTATTCTTGTTTGTTCACAGTGAAATCTTAATACACGTTTTTGTATCATTTCTTCCTCTTCTTCTTCGTTCCCCATTTTAGAGGAGTGCGCCACACATAATTATGTGTCTAAAGGTCACTGTGTCCGCCGGCGCTGCAGCTTGGGAGCAGTGAACGTCTTTCGCCATTCTCCGACATACCGAGTCGAAGGTTTTCGCGAAATCTACCGCCGATGATTTGGAAGCAGACTCTTTGACGTGATTTCATTGGTATGAGCGTCGGACGTTCAGAAAACATTGGGAAACGGCCGAAATTTAAAAAAAAAACAGTTGCCTGATAGATCACAAATATTCACATTGATTGCGACGTCCTGTAAAAGATATTTAACACACTTAACTATTGCCTTCCCATCACAAACTTAACTATTGCCTTCCTATCACAAACTTAACTATTGCCTTCCTATCACAAACTTAACTATTGCCTTCCTATCACAAACTTAACTATTGCCTTCCTATCACAAACTTAACTATTGCCTTCCCATCACAAACTTAACTATTGCCTTCCTATCACAAACTTAACTATTGCCTTCCCATCACAAACTTAACTATTGCCTTCCTATCATAAACTTAACTATTGTCTTCCTATCACAAACTTAACTATTGTTTATAAAGCCTTCCCATAATTAATTGTACCGCACTCCGTGGCGAAGGTTTACGGACGCGATTCGTAACCCGGTACACCCGTGTTCGAAACACAGCGGTGCTGATTTTTTTTCTTTCGATAAAGGTAAGTGAGCTGATCGTTCAGAAAGCAATGGCAAACTGAGTGGCACCTTGCAGTCTTGACAGACCAAAGTATGTGAGTTGGAATGTGGGCAACATTCCATCACAATGCCTGGGCTGAGCTTAAGAGAAACATGTGGTGCCCAAACGACACATCGCCCTGTGTATTCCAGAGGAATGGGTAACCAATACGTCTGGCACAAGGTAGGCTGCAGACGCTGGCGGTTCAGCGTCAATCCTCCGAGACCTCACTTCCACGAGCAGGAGGCGAGTGGTGGCCAGACCCTGGGACCCAAGAACCTGACTTAGAGGCGTGCAGCCAGGTCCCATAGGTGAGGGCCTCGTACGCGCCTAAACCGTAGGGTCGCACACATCTGTCATCCACAAGTGTCCGGACCTGTGTAAAGCGTGCAATATCGTCAGACTCCCCGCCTGACTTTTGCGGATCCCGCGACCACCGGGAATAGGCCCGCCAGAGATATCGCCGGAGATATTGCTCGTCTGTTGCGAGCAAATCTCCCATCCTTCCACTGTGCGGATCTCTCCACGAGCGAGAATAACTGAATAAGTAAAGAAACGATAAAACTAATGAACGTACAATGTGCCCAGGAATCACGAACAGCCAAAATGCTGGGGTTGACTGCTACGTCCTGTGAAGGACATGCTACTAATTTTTTTTTTAAAATCAAGACAACACTTCTGCAAATGATACCAAATTTCATGTCGCCCTCTTCAGCTTCAGCACTGGGATATATATTGTTTTCATCTATTTCTTTGACCAAATCCTGTTTCCCATATCCTTTTGCCCCATGCGTGATAAATTGTCACTTTGCAGTCTACCAGGTTTTCTTGCTAATGTTGTTTATAGCCCACTATACTTCGTTCAGCTTTGGTTCCGGCTCTTATTCTATCGGTATTTCATCATTTATAATTTTATCTTTGCCATCTGTAGTTTTTATTTATTTGGCTACAGTATTCTTACTATCTATTAAGAGTGTCTTCAGTTTGGGTTCTTCCATTTGCGTTCTGTATAGTATTGTCTTGATGCAGAATTTTTCTGGTTATTAATTGTAGTTATTTAAAGATTTTGTGCTCCCTCCCATTTCTCCTGTGCTCTATTATCGCTGCACACTTTTTTGTAAAGCTTCTCTTCTCTACCTTCTTTATTGTTTAATTCTTATGGTTGTTACAGGGCGTCATTTTATTTTTATAATTTCATATTTCTGTTGCTGTTTCCTTTCTTGTCTCTCTTGTGAGCTCTAACAAATTATTTGTAGTCTAGTTGCCCTTTCTTTCCGTGTTGAGTTGTCTCGGGAGAATAGTGTCCGCCTCGAGTGCCGGAGGTCCCGGGTGAGGATCTTTTTTTTTTTTTTCACGTAGACTTCTAATAAAAAAAATTTCCCCTGGTCTCTGGGTAGTGAGATCGGACGCCCGTGTGTATTGCTGCGCACGTAAAATATCCCTTGGCAGTTGGAAATCGAAAAAGAGTAGCCTAACGGCACTGCCCAGGCAAAATTTCGAGTTAAAAATCTACCCAAAATATTTCAGGATCATCGCCAGTGCTACGGAGTTCGTACACTGAGCTGAAATTCTTCCGACTCAGGTTTGAGTTAGGAGTAGAACGGAGCACTTATGGATTACGCCCGTGCCGTGATGTTGAACGGTCGACTAAACTAAATTAAACTGAACTAAACTGTCTTCCCTTGTTATGCTGCTCAGTGTCTTTGCTTGATGATATTAAGATGTCTCTAGCATGTATACTACCTGCTTTCTGTTAGCGACGAATGTTGGGCGGCGTTCACCAAACCCGACACCCCACATTGTGCCAACGGCTTCAGGAGAAGAAGCGCATTTGGGAGGGTACACAAACCTTATCCTGGTGCGAGGAAACGCAACCTAAAGACTAAATGTCATGGCAGGGCAGACCAGGCCCTAAGCCTTGGTCGGCAACTGACCTAGGATTGAAGCGCCGACTGGCGGACTCTTAGAGCAGTGATTCTCAACCAGTGGGGAATTCTCTCTCTCTCTCTCTCTCTCTCTCTCTCTCTCTCTCTCTCTCTCTCTCTCTCTCTCTCTCCCCCCCCCCCGGCCCCAGGGGGAATTTTAGGGTTTCCAGGGAGAATTAAGACCACAGATTGGCAGAGTCAAAATGGCCTCAGGCGCAACATCCTGGTTTTCTATTGAGCGTTGTGTTTGATGAAGCACAATTTCTGGCATTCTGGTGTCGTGCATTAAGTGACCGAATTCTTTGACATTTTAACTGTTATTTTGAATGCGCCTTTAGAGGCTGACAAATTTGGAAAGGGGAAAATTCTTCTTCTTTTGTTAGCTGGAAAGTGGGGAGTGACATTCTGACACATGGTGAACGGGTGCATGGGCCAAATAGGTTGGGAACCCCTGAGTTAAAGCATTGCTTTGTTGATCTGCCATCTTCTGCAGCTTGTCTTGTTCCAGATGTATTGATGTTACCTTTCACGAAGTTTCAAAAGGACCACTTATTTGCATGGATGTACTACTCTTGCTCCAACTTCTGTGCCGTAAAGTCAATGGACACAGTTTCACAATCCCGCATACCGAGTTCAGACCTGCTTGCGCTGATATTCACAATGGTATGAGCGTGGCTCGTTTTGAAAAAAAAAAAAAAAAAATATGGTTAACTTCTGAACCTAAATTTGTACAGAATATGACACATAACCTAACAAATACTGCGGTTGAATGCGACATCCTGTGCAGGACATGCCACTAACTCTTTTAATGTACCTCTCCCCAGGTCAGAACTTGGCCGTATTTAGGGACCAGAATGGAACAGTTCACGCACTGGACGCCTACTGCCCACACATGGGGGCTAACCTGGCGGCAGGAGGCCGAGTCCAGGGCGACTGCATCGAGTGTCCATTCCATGCCTGGAAGTTTAGGGGGCATGACGGGAAGTGCGTGTCCATACCGTACACAGATAAAAGTAAGTGCTTTACTATGTCATAGTTTTGTATCATGCTGTTTGATTGGGTAAATACAACATCAAAGCCTATTTATACAGATAACAGTAAGTGTGTTTCCCGTGTCATAGTTTTGTATGATGTTGTTTCATTGGGTAAATACAATATAAAGTGAATGTAACCAATCAGAAGCCTTTTACAGATAACTGTAAGTGTATATCCCGTGTCATAGTTTTGTATGATGTTGTTTGATTGGGTAAATACAACATGAAGTGAATATAACCAATCTGCAGCCTTGTAAAGATAACAGTAAGTGTGTTTCCCGTGTCGTAGTTTTGTATCACGCTGTTTAATTGGGTAAATGCAACATCAAATTGTATAGAACCGGTCTGCAACAAGTCAACGTATTTAAGTATTTGAGTACTTTAATAACATAATGGAAGCAACCCGCAGTCTTATACAGATAAAAGTAAATGCTTTTCATGTGTTTTGTATCATGCTGTTTGATTGGGTAAATGCAAAATGGAAGTGAATCGAACCTGCCTGCAACAATTCAACGTATTTAAGTATGTGGGTACTTTAAGAACAGCAGATGAAAGATATATTAATGAAGTAAATGTAAAATAGTCCAAGCAAAGGCCGCTTTTCATCAGATGAAGAATATTCTGCAATTTGTCTTTGTTAATGGAGATGAAGAAAACAGTTATGAAGAACTTCACATCTGCAAATAGATATTCAAAATGTAACCAGTTTAAAAAAAACAAAACGTCTTAAATGTCGAGAGGATCGGCGTTATTGCAGCGGGTTTTCCTACATGTCTAGGTCTCTTTTCGCAAGGTGGCCTGCCGAAAGCGTCGCACAAAGCACAAACTCTGTAGCTCCGGCGACGACCCCCAAGAGTTTCCGAGAAAAATGCACCCGTGAATTGAAAGACGTATCCCGGAATCGAACCCACAATCTTCGGAGCACGAGGCAGACGGCTTGACCACTTCACCACGGAGACTCCCGTAACCAGTTTATAATTCAGTACAACCCATATAGACTGGCTGGTAGAAGGCCTGGGTTGGCCATGTTTCTTCCAAAGCTTTAAACACTGTTGAATATTTCCCCAGGGAATGAACGCTGTACTGTAGGTAGAATGCACACCGCTTAAGGCGATCTCGGATGTGGCGAATTACTGTTGCGAAGAAACATTTTTGACTGACTAACTAACTAACAATTTGTTTATCGCCGGCAATTTTTCTTCTTTGTCGCTTTGTCTCTTATAAGAGGAATTTCTGATAAGAAAACCTATTTCTTGGGTCACAGGTGAGTTCGCCTTATCAGGTCTGCGCTGTATTTTCAAAGAATAAACTCTATATTATATGTATTACCATGGAATAAACTATGTACTAAGGTTGGTTTTTTTATGGAATAAACACTATACTATATGTCTTCCCAAGTAATAAACAATGTAGTATAATTCCTCACAATGAATAAACACTGTACTATATGTCATCCCAAGGAATAAATACTAGACTATGTTTTTTTCAAGGAATAAATCCTTTCATCATTCCGTGCCTTGCCGGCTGGCGTGGGCGATAATACCTCTCCACAAATTACGATCTCCGAAGTCATGTATCAATTCGTGTGTTGACTCCCTTCCGCGCCATGACACAAGATTGTCAAGACTCTTCTCACACCGTCTTCCTCTATCTCTCTTTCCGCAAATCTTTCCTGTTTTTGTCTTCTCATAACGTGGTCAAAAACGAAGACTGCCTCTTTCTGATGTTTAGGATAAGTTGTCTTTGCGACTCAGCTTCCCAACTGGTTCTATGTAGCATGCAAGTACTCTTTTTCTGACTCAAGGGCAGCGGCTTATTGCACAAAACGCTATTCAACTGATAGAATGCAGATTTTGCTTGTCCAATTCTGCTCTTTATCTCAGTTATGCATCTTCCATCTGATATTATCCATGTGCCTCGATATCTGAATTTATATATACATCTTCTACTATATGTTTCCACGATGTTTCCCCGAGGAATAAAAACTGTACGATATGTTTTCTTGGGAAATAAACACCAGACTAAATGCCAGTGTCCTAAGGAAGAAAGGAGGATATTTGGCGTTCTTTAACTGTTTCACTGCCGATGGATAATATATCGATCGCCACGTGTGACCTCCTATCTAGACAGAAGGACGATATATCGGCATACTAGAGTCGTCGTGTTATTTGTTTTGTTTTTGTGGCATCTTCCGCAATAATTGATTGATTGATTGATTGATTTAGGAACCGACATCACAGCATTCGGGGCATTCCCATAAGCGCTCCGTCCCCATCCTCAGAAGCCAGCGAAGAGTTCCAACCCCAATAGTACCAGTAGCAATCTGATTATATGTGCGTCTCGCCTTTCCTCTAAGCGTCGAGCATCGGCCAGATCCCCTCGTCACTCTACGCTGTCGCATTCTTGCCAGACCATGGTAATCCATTTGCATAGTGAATGGAAATGGAAATATACAATAAAATACTTGTTAATTTAATTGTGTATGTAAATGTACAATATAATACTTGTTCATTTAATTGTGTATGTAAATGTACAATATAATATTTGTTCATTTAATTGAGTATGATTTCTGGTCCAAACCTACTTTTTGTATGTCACTGCATCAATTAAGTGCTATGGGATGATTAATCGTCTTAAGCGACTTCCTGTAATTGCCATTGGCTTATATAAGAAGTTTAACTTCTGCAACCCACTTTAATTTGATATACAGTACAACATGCTGCTACCATACTAACAAATTTTAAGTCTTAACTGTCACATAAACACCCATACTTCCCATTTTCAGCCATCCATATTTGTTTTGTCCAAACCTACGTTTTGTTTGGCACTGAATCTGTGTTTATATGTCTTCTCTTCATGATTATCATGAACATCTTTCAATTCTCTTCTGTCTTCTGCTAGTTCCAGAGATCGCGCGGGTCAAGTCCTGGCCAGTGCAGGAAGTGTCTGGGTGGATCTTCATCTGGCATCACGTGGAAGGACTCGAACCCAGCTGGTCCATCCCGGCTGTTGAAGAAATTGAGAACAACACGTGGGTGTACAGGGGCCGGACAGAGCATTATGTCAATGCTCATATTGAGGTATTTCTCTGTCTGTCTGTCTGTCTGTCTGTCTGTCTGTCTGTCTGTCTGTCTGTCTGTCTGTCTGTCTGTCTGTCTGTCTGTCTGTATGTGACTCTCTCTCTCTCTCTCTCTCTCTCTCTCTCTCTATATATATATATATATATATATATATATATATATATATATATATATATATATATATATATATATATATATATATATATGTGTGTGTTTTTGTGTGTGAGTTGAGCTAAGAACTAACATCACTGCACTCAGGACATCCCCATACGCACTCCTTCCCCTCGTTCAACAGCCAGCGAAGAGTCACACTGCTAATCGTTCCCACCGCTATCTGACTGAAAGTTCTCCTAGTCTTCCTTCTCAGTTTTGAGATTCTACCAGAACCCCTGCCAATCCCCCGCAATCTCATCCTTTCAACATACGGGTTCTCAATTTGTTCCCCCCCCCCACCACTTTCTCCACCTGGTCCCGCACGACCCCCCCCCCCCCTCTGCCCATAAGTAATCTAACACCAAGAGGTGCATTCCCTGTCAGCCTATCAGCCTGTTCATTCCCCAGCACCCCCGCATGACCAGGGCAAAAAATCCATACAATTCTCACAATCTGTGACCTCTAAAGCGAGGTGAGCCATTCCACACGAAACATTCCTTTCCCCACCCTACTTAGCATACTCCTTGAGTCCGTGATGAATACAGTGTGTGTTGCAGTGGTCTCCTCTAACCAACGAAATGTCGCTGTGACTGCTTCCACCTCCATTATCATGCTGGAGGTCGGAGCTTCATAAGCCAGTCTCTTCCTTTTTTCAAGAACCGTCCATTAACCTTCGCAATGAAACCCCAATCACTTCGTCTGTTTCTCACCACTGACCCATCGGTGTAGATTACTATGTCACCATGATGTGTGTTACTCTGGATCAGTTATTGCACCTCAAACTCTGTGCGGGCCGCTGCCCATTCTCTGCACTCACGACCCAGTGTTACTATTACATTGTGCCAGTCCGTCCTGTCTGCCAGTACTTCATCCCACTCTTTTCCACTATTGATGGTCTCTAGATCACACACCTGATATATATATATATATACACTACTTTTATCGTTTCTTTACTTATTCAGTCTCTCGGTAGAGATTTGTTCGCAGCAGACGAGCAAATCTCCGGCGGGCCTATTCTCGCTGGTCGCGAGATCCGCACAGTGGAAGTATGGGAGATTTGCTTGCAAATAGACAGGCAATATCTCCTGCGGTAGCTATGGCGGACCTATTCCCGCTGGTCGCGGGGACCGCTATAAGTCAGGTGGGGAGTCTGACGATAGTGCACGCTTTACACAGGTCCGGACACTTGTGACTGACAGATGTGCGCGCCCTCATGGTCCGGGCTCGTACAAGGCCCTCACCTGTGGGACACGGCTGAACGTCTCTAAGCCGGGTCCCTTGGGTGTCGGGGTCTGGCCATAACTCGCCACCGGCTCGTGGTGGTGAGGTCTCGGTGGATTGACGCTGAGCCGCCAGCGTCTGCAGCCTACCTTGTGCCAGACGTATTGGTTACCCATTCCTCTGGAATACACAAGACTAGGCCGAGGGAGGGGTCATGTCGTTTGGGCATCACATGATCTCTGAAGCTCTGCCCAGACATTGTGATGGAATGTTGGCCACATTCCACTCACATACTTTAGTCTGTCAAGACTGCAAGGTGTCTACTTATATATATATATATATATATATATATATATATATATATATATATATATATATATATATATATATATATATATTTCTGCCTATGCCATTCAGGAACTGCCATGTCTTAGTCTACGACCCTTGACCATATATATATATATATATATATATATATATATATATATATATATATATATATATATATATATATTATATATATATATATATATATATATATATATATATATATATATATATATATATATATATATATGCCGGCTCCATGGCCGAGGGGTTAGCAGCTTTCTCCGCTAACCCCGAATACTCTCGTCACGTGACGCGACGAGAATTAGCAGTGGTTCGAATTGCAAAAGTGACTTATGAGAGTATGGAGCCGGTCGCTCAGAAAGTCGTGGCGTGCTGATGAGCGTAATCTAGCCTAGGAATCAACATACAGCTGAAAGATGCTGGTGTTGACCGCAATATCCTGAAACAGGATGGAAACGCGGGGAAAAAAAAATAAATATATATATATATATATATATATATATATATATATATATATATCTTCTTATATATAAAAAAGACTTGTGCGTATGTATCTCTGTATGTATTTATGTATCTCTGTCCGTATGGCCTTTATTTGTTCGCGAACGGCCCATCCGATTGAGATGAAATTTTCTACACGCCTTCCTTTCATTCCAGAGCTGACAACTGTGATATTTTGTTAGTGTGAAATCGCCTGCTTACTCAGTATTATTTCATTTTTCATTTTTCATCATAATTTCATATATTTCAGGGGACCTAACTCTGTAAAAGTTATTTCAAGGGGCATAACTTTTCTGTATAACTTATAGTCATATTGTGGCATCGTTTTCAAAGATTTATAAACTCTTTGTCCATAGTTATGTACCGGCATATGAGTTATAATAAATAATGATACAATCTGTAAGGCATTTTCAAAGTTTTCATAAAAATGATGCACAATGCATAACATTGTAACTCATCTTTTTTTGCTTAAGAAGTTACTGTAGTCATGCAGGTGATTAGAAAGAGTTTTCATTAAAAATAATGGATGGTGTGTAGAAGAACGTTCTTTTAAGTTACTTTTTTTGTTGTATGAATTTAATGAAGCCGGACAGGGTCAGGCAGACAGATAGACAGACAGATAGACAGTCGGGAACGGGAACTTATATGACTACTTATATGAATTAAATGAGATGCTCCACATCAGGAGCTGGGAAATGCCGGGCCGGGTCAGACAGACAGACAGACAGACAGACAGACAGACAGACAGACAGACAGACAGACAGACAGACAGACAGACAGTCGGTAACGGGAACGAGAACTTATATGACTACTTATATGAATTAAATGAGATGCTCCCCACCAGGGTCTGGGCGAAGCCGGGCAGGGTCAGCTAGTATATATATATATATATATATTAGAAGTGTCTCCGCTCATCGTAATTGGCTAATTTATGCGAGTTATTCTTCTGCCCTTTCTATAGACTCGTTCATAGCTGGTTGCATTCTGCCTCTAAAGTGTTCAACAGGGTGTGGTCGTCAGCCCCACTTAATCCTCCAGCGACGGTTTGAACGACAAGCATGATAGCTTACAGTGTTGTTAATCTGTCCTTCCCTTAATGGACTCGGCAACAAATGGACGAGGACAGCATTAACTGCATGTGCACATAATGCTCCAATAATTTCCATCATCTCATCTCTTCTCATCTTGTTCCTCTTGTACTTTGCGGTGTCGAGGTGAAGTATAAACAGCGGGGGAGTGCCCGATTACGGGCTTCATATATCGATATTCCCATGGCCTCTGCTTATCCCTCTGCCCATCGTTTACGTGGCCGGCCACTTATTCAGCTTCCATTTGGTCTGTAGTTCATTGCTTGTTGTTGAATACTGTTAGTTGGTAATCTAGTTATATGGTCACGCCATTTAACTTGCTTTTTCTGATGAAATCTAGTGCTGCTATAACTCCCACTTTAGTCCCGATGTCTTCATTTCTGGTTTTCTCTCTTCTTGATACATTGAGTATTCTTCTCGGGAATCTTAGTTCTGTTGTTGTAATTCTTCTTTTCTCTTTCTGTCATTGTCCAGTTTTGGCATTGGCATCATAGAGTTAGTAGGAAGATTGTGTTGTAGAGTGTTTTTATTTTTCTTAGTATCTACTAATTCGTGTTTGTTCTTTAGTATTGGTGCCATTTGTCCAATGAGTTGGTTTGTTTTATTACATCTTTTTTCGGTATCGTCTTCTGATTTGAGAGGAGCGGCTGGCCGAGCGGCTAGAATGCCGGATTCTCCTTCGGAGACGCGGGTTCGAATCCTCAGTAAGGTGTGGGATTTTTTTTCTCCATCCATCATGTGTCATGCCAATAAGCGTGGGCGGTCATGTTTTGCCATCTCACTCGATCATCAGAGTCGTGGATCAGCTCCGTGTTTCTGTCTCGACCATGCCACGCGGTCAAGCCATCCAGGTATTTACTTCTCAGTCTTCCCCTTGGTCTCCTCCCCTCGATCTTGCCAGTTGTCACCAAGTTCTCCCAATTCATTTCTTCTCATAACAAGCCCAAAAATTTTTGACTGTCCACGTCTAATGACTCTAATCAGTTTACGATCTTCATTTGTTTCTTCTAGTACTTGTTCATTGGTTTTTCTGTCTGTCCATGGTATTCTTTGCATTTTCCTCAGAAACTACATTTCCACAGCCATCAGATGTTTTTCAGCTTGCCTGCTCATTGTCCACGCTTCACATCCATATAAAAGCACAGGTTCTATGTAGCACTTCAACACTCTTTTTCTCGTTTCAATTGATATCTTTTTATTGGTCAATATGTTTTTCATCTTGCAAAAGGCTACCTTCGCCATGGCAATTCTTGTTCTAATCTCTTCAAGGCATCTCCCATCAGATGTTATGACTGTTCCGAGATAACTGTTTAAGAATGTACCCATTACTTGTATATTACATTGTGGTATTTCTTCCTTCCTAGTGACGACCATAATCTGTGTCTTCTTACAATTCAATTCTAACCCTAACAACCGCACCAACCGTATCTACTAAATTTTGCAGGTCCTGTTCTTTGTCTGCAAGCAAGACTGTATCATCTGCACTGCATATCTAATGTTATTGATGTATCGTCCCCCAATGTTGATTCCTTCCATATCTTCTATATTTCTGAAAATATTTTCACTGTACAAAGAAAAAAGATCTGTAGACATCACACATCCCTGTCTCACACCTCTCTTAATAGGCTGATATTGACCTACTTCATTATTAATTCTTATGGCAGCTTGTTGTTTCCAATATAAGTTTTTTACAAGTCTAAGGTCTTTTCCATCAATTTGTAGATCTTCAAGCATCCTTATCATCTCGACATGTCTCACTTTATCGAAAGCCTTTGTGTTGTCAATAAAGCAGAGGTGTAGCTTTTTGTTTACTTTTATAGAACGTTCAATTAATGTTCTCAATATGTACACAGCATTTACTGTACCCTTGCCTTCTACAAACCCACATTGTTCATCTCCTATTTCAGGTTGTATTTTCTTCCTAGCTCTTTGTATGATAATTCTTAGCAAAATCTTCGTGATGTGACTCATTATACCAATTGTTCGATGTTGATCACATTTCCAAGGCCCCTGATTTCTTTCTGATTGCAATAAATACAGAATTACATAATTCATGAGGTATATCTTCAGTATCATATATGGTATTCTGGAGTCTGGTAACTTTATCTATTCCGTATTCTTCTAAAGCATTAATCATTTCTGTTGTGATGCTGTCTGAACCGGGGGTCTTGCCAGATTTCATATGGTTAAGAGCATTCTGAACCTCAATCTTCAAAATTGATTGTCCTTCATTATTATGTTGAATATCATACTGTTCTTCTCTATTATCATCATAAAGGTATTTCACATAATCTGACCATGCCATTTTTTTTTTGTCGGGGGCAAAAAGAAAATCCTAACCTGCACAGTTCGCGGCGACTGCACTGGCCAGGCGGCCTTAATTTATCAAGCTCAAAGACCCCCCCCCCCCTCCCCCCGCCATACACCGCAAGGTACTATATTGGCAGTAAATGACAGTTCTCGACAGTGACAGGCTTCTGATTTGCCATTTGATGATATTATACTTCCTAAGTACTTGAAGCTCTATACTTGCTTCGTGGCGTGTTCTTTTATAATTATTTACATCATGTCATTATTAAATTAAGTGTTCTCATTATGTGCCGTTAGCTTGTGTGGCTTACCCGATCAAAAGACTGACTGCACGTAAAACATAAAGTTATGGCCTGTGTCGTATTTATGCTCCAGGTGTTTTGCAGTCAATCCGCTACTGTTGAAGCTTAGCTCTCACGGGGAACTTCGCTTTGGTCTCAAACCTGCATGCTTTTAGGAAGGAATTTCTTCTTATTTCTGCCTAATTGTGTTCTAGAGAGCCATTAACATAATTTCAAGCTTGTTCAGGGTTGACTGGGTTTAGCAGCTAAAATGTTTTTGTTGTTTTGGAGATTAAAGTGTTTTTTTGTTTTTTGTTTTTGCTGTCCGACGTCATCGTGTCTTACAACATGTACGATACATTACAGGGTTACCGACCTTGGCTACACACATGGCCCTGGTAATACACGGGTGATCACTACTGCCACTACTACCATTACTACAACAAGTTAAACTAGCACTGCTACTGTCACTATTACTATCACTATTACTAACATAGCTACTACTACTACTACTACTACTACTACTACTACTACTACTACTACTACTACTACTACTACTACTACTACTACTACTACTACTACTACTACTACTACTACTACTGCTGCTGCTGCTGCTACTACTACTGCTACTATTATTATTATTATTAGTATTATTATTAGTATTATTATTATCACTACTACTACTACTACTACTACTACTACTACTACTACTACTACTACTACTACTACTACTACTACTACTACTACTACTACTACTACTAATACTACTACTACTACTACTACTACTACTACTACTATGCTACTACTACTACTGCTGCTGCTGCTGCTACTACTACTGCTACTATTATTATTATTATTATTATTATTATTATTATTATTATTATTAGTGTTATTATTATCACTACTACTACTACTACTACTACTACTACTACTACTACTACTACTACTACTACTACTACTACTACTACTACTACTACTACTACTACTACTACTACTACTACCACCACCACCACCACCACTACTACGCCTACTACTACCACCAAGATTAAATCAATAACTTTACCACCCAGCTTAGATTGTGGTATGCGTAACTTACCCTTTGTCCCCACTGTCACCCTTTACCTTTAAGGAAATACCAGAAAATGGCGCAGATGTAGTCCACCTAAAGCAGGTCCATGGACCCATCATGACTGCGGGGTCGGACCTCAGGACAATGTGGAACAAGCGCTGGGCATTTGCCGAACACCACTGGAAGGCGGCCTGGGAACAGATGCCGGGACCGGACAGTCATGTGGGGTTAATGAAGCTGACCCACGACCTGTCCATCTTTGGTTTCGTCATTCCAATACTGAACCTGACGGTCACGGCCAGGCAGGTGGGTGACCTGTCTCCTTGGGGGGCGTGTGTCTGTGGTTTGGTTTTGTTGAGTGATTGTCTTGTCTTGTTGAGTGATTGTCTTGTCTTGTTGAGTGATTGTCTTGTCTTGTTGAGTGATTGTCTTGTCTTGTTGAGTGATTGTCTTGTCTTGTTGAGTTATTTTATTGTCTTGGTTAGTTAGTGTTTTATTTTTACTTTGTTGAGTGATTGTCTTTTCTTGTTGAATGATTGCCTTGTCTTGTTTAGTTGTTGTTGTTGTTTTTGTTGTGTTTTTTTTGGTTGGGAAGGGGGGGGGGGGTTGTTGAGTGATTGTCTTGTCTTGTTAACTGATTGTTTTGTTTTGTTTAGTTAGTGTTGTTGTTGTTGATGTTGTTTTTTTTTTTTTTGTTTTATTGAGTGATTATCTTGTTGAGTGATATTCTTGTCTTGTTGACTGATTGTTTTGTCTTGTTAAGTTAGTGTTGTTGTTGGTGGTGTTGTCTGTTTTTTGTTTTGTTTTATTGAGTGATTATCTTGTTGAGTGATTGTCTTGTCTTGTTTAGTTAGTGTTTTTTGGGTTTTGTTGAGCGATTGTCTTGTGTGTGTGTGTGTATGTGTGTGTGTGCGCGCGCGTGTGTGTGTTCTGTTGAGTGATTGTCTTGTCATGTTGAGTGTGTAGTGTGTGTGTGTGTGTGTGTGTGTGTGTGTGTGTGTTTTGTTGAGTGATTGTCTTGTCTTGTTGAATGAGCGTATGTTTTGTTTTGTTGAATGATGTCTTGTCTTGTTGAGTGAGTGTGTGGTTTATTTGGTTTTGTTGAGTGGCTGTCTTGTCTTCTTGGATATGTGTGTGTGTTTAATTATTTTGTTTTTATTGAGACAATGTCTTAGCTTGATCATTGGCTATATTTATTCCCTCCTTTGATGTCCATAGTATATTTTCTAGAGATTGTACTACCTGCTTTCTGTTAGCGGTGATTGTTGGGCTGCGCTCACCAAACCAGACACCCCACATTGTGCCAACTGCTTCGGGCGGAGGAGCACAATTGGGATCATAAGCCTTATCCATTTGCGAGGAAATGAATCCTAAAGACTAAATATCATGGCTGGACAGACCAGGCCCTAGGCCTTGGTCGTCAACTGGCCTAGGATCGAAGCTCCGACAGGCGGACAATAAGAGCATTGTTTTGCTGATGTTCTAAACAAATTGGTGTTACCTTTCCTCTGGAGTGAACTAGGCAGGCCGAGAGAGGGATAATACTGCATGGGCAACACATGGTCTCTATAACTCAGCCCAAGCTTTGTACTATGGAGAGGTATAACTCCATCCCTCATCCACGCTATGGGTTGTAGCTATGTCTTTTTTGAAGCACAATGTAACAAATTATCATGTTTCAAGGTGGGTGGGAAAATACGAAAAGCCCACGAAGCTGCTTTGGCCTATTCTCAGCCTTTCTGTTTGTGCTGTGCTGATCACGAGCTGGTTACTTCATCATATGCCTCTTCTCAGATGTGAAGTTTACATTCTTCTCTTGCACAGCCCGCTATTTTCTGGGCGTTGAGAGGGGAAGGATATTTATGCAACACGGACCCATTGGAGATAGCACAGGACCAGGAGACAGGATTCAGGTCAGTCTCACTCCGATCGACGCAAGCCCTTTTCAAGGCTCAGTCTCCTGAACCTGAGTGCGTCGGAGGTCTGCTTATAGCCGTGCCGTGTGAAGGTAGTGAGCATGTTAGTTAGTTAACTGCGTTTTCAACTTCACGGCAAAAGGGTCGTCCCCATTATGCTCTGTTCCTATGCCAGTGAATATCACACAAAATGCACCTCACTGCCCCATTGTGAAAAGTGGAACAGTTAGGAGTCTCGACAAACCAACAGCCCGCACAAGTATACTATTTATAATGCCGCTGCTAGAATGCCAACACAAAAGTCCTCCACGAAAACTACAGTTCATCGTCTATTGAAGCGGCAGTCACTAGAAAACCAGCAGTCACACATTAATGCATAAGGCAAACCCAGTTAGTTCAACAACCGGCAGGCCACCATTATTCTGAACATGCAGTTCACGATACAAACAACCGCGGACAGATATGAAAGCACTCAACACGAAATCCACAGCTTGTCTGTGAGCATGTCTATCCACAGCTTTCTGTCTCGTGTACTGTCAATACGAGGCCCTCACCTGTGGGACTTGGCTGAACGCCTCTAAGCCGGGTCCCTTGGTTTCCAGGGTCTGGCCACCACTCGTCACCTGCTCGTAGAGGCGAGGTCTCGGAGGTTTGACGCTTGTGCCAGGCGTATTGGTTACCCATTCCTCTGGAAAACACAAGGCAAGGCCGAGAGAGGGAACATGGCGTTTGGGCACCACATGTTTCTCTGAAGCTCTGCCCAGGCGTTGTGATAGAATATTGGCCACATTCCAACTCACATACTTTGGTCTGTCAAGACTGCAAGGTGCCACTCACTGTCAATCTTCTTATAGTCCATGCCGAGTGGAGTTAGTGAGCATGTCTATCCACAGCCTTCTGTAAGAAATTTCTGAAACTGATGTTCTTCGATGTTATGATGTCAAACTGCTGAGCATCTTCTCCCTCGCTCTCCCCTACCTCTCCTTCCCTCAAACTTGCCCGTTGTGACGGCATACTCCAACTTTCCCCTTCTCGTGATATGCCCAAAGAATGCGAACTGTCTATTTCTGCTGCGAGCAACCAGTTCTCATTGTAGTTGACTTATTTCAGGATTTCTTCATGACTCTTTCTACCCAGCAGTCCACATTAATGCATAAGGCAAACCCAGACTGCTGGTTTTACGTCTTTCTACGTAAATTTTTCGGAGACTCCTGTGTGTCGTCGCTAGAGCTACGGAGTTCGTGCTTTGTGCGACGCTTTTCGCGCTGCGGAAAGAGACCGAGCCATATGGGATAAAACCCGGTGCAATGAAGTCGACCCTGTCGACTTTTAAGCGACTTTTTCTTTCTACCCATCCACGGCGTGCTCGTTATTCTTCTATAAAACCACATCCTCACAGTTTCCACATATTCCCTCACTTTTCTGCTAATTGTCCATGATTCTCCTCCGTTTAACAGGTCTAGCTCAATATAGCTCTTAAAACTTCTTGTCCTCACATGGATTCACAAAAAGAAATCGCAGAGATTATTTTCCCTCTTGCGAAATCTGCCTTTGCTTGGGTTGTTGTTCTATATTTAATGTGTAGAATAAACATCGGACTTGACAGTTGTAAACTCATGTTATTCCAGACGATCACGATCAATGAATTGTCTGGAATCTTCTAGAACAGTGCGTTTGAACTCTGACCCCGGATGCATTGTTGTGTTATGTGTATGCCAAGGTCAGATAAACGTATTGAATGGGGAATGTATTGAAAGGGAAATAAATGGAGGTTAGCATGTCCGAATGGATATCAGCGCTTGCTTAAAATTCCGGTGCGCTGATGCTGAGGTAATTGGTTCAAGCCCTACACCGGTCAGGTGGACTAAAATGCTGACTTCTCGTCCTTAGCTTGGAGACATAAATTACAAGTACCCCAGAAGTCACAGTGGGTTCGCCTGATGGCGGGGAAAACTGGTAATAGGGGAAGGTAATCCACACGCAAACATCAGTCCAGTGCACTAGAAGTAGTACACATATATGGACTACGTTTGAGTTAAAAACAAGCAAACAAAACAACAACAAAAATAGCAAAGAAAATAATGTAAATAGAACGACCGAAGTCAGAGAATTATAGAAAGAATATGGACATAAACATGCATAGAATATCGTGGACGGAAAGTTGAAATAACAGGGATAGAGACAAGTATACCAAAGCTATAGAAAGACAGGTGAAATAAGATTACGGAAAAATACATGAATAGAAAGATCTAGGTAAGAAAATGTAAGGAAAAAACAGGGATATATATATATATATATATATATATATATATATATATATATATATATATATATATATATATATATATATATATATACACACACACACACAGATAGCCGGCTACGTGGCTTAGAGGTTATCACTTTTCTCCGTAATCTCGTATACTCTCGTCGGTAACGTGATGACGGTTCAGATCAGCAGTGGTTCGAATCGCATCGGTAACTTACGGAGTATGTGAGCCGGCCGCTCAGAAAGCAATGACAAACTACTGAGCGTAATTTTGCCAAGAGATCAACATACAGCTGAAAGATGCTGGTGTTGACAGCTAAGTCCTGTCAAGGATATGCTAAAAAAAAAATACACAGATAAGTGAATGTAGGGGGATAAAAGGGATAGAAATGTGTATATAAAGGTAAGAGAATGTAGGGAAATAACAAAGACAGAAATATCTATATAATGGTCAGAAAAAGGTATAAAATGATGAAGCGCAAATATATGAACACAAAGATAAGGTCTGAAAAATGTCTAGTAAGAAGATAAGATTAATAAAAACACGTATATGAAAGTTAAAGAAAGGTCCATGACAACGACATGAATTGAAAGATGAAGGTCAGAGATTTATACAATAAGGCGAAGGACAAAGACATCAAAACAGCAATGAAGAATGTATTGAAAGAACAGGGACATAAATATGTATATCAGATGAGAGAATGTAATAACAGACAAGAGATAATAATATGTATATCAAAGTGAGGGGAAGGTAATAAAATGAAGGGCAAGATATTAGTATGAAGATCAAAGTCAGAGAAAGCATAGAAAAGAAACTGAAATATGTATAGAAACATCAAGTTCAGAGAAATGTATTGAAAGACCAAGGACCTAAGCTTGTCCAGAAATTACGAAGTCAAAAACAGGATTATAAATGTCTTGAAACTTTGGTTAGTGTCAGATAATCTTATGCACACTGGCACTTTCACCTCATCCGTTCTCGGACCCCCTCTTCAGTATCTACCTCAATATCTCCCTCAGTATATCCCCTCAGATCTCCCTCAGTATCCCTCTCAGCATCTCCCTCAGTATCTTCCCTCAGTATATCCCTCAGTATCTCCCCCAGTATCTCCCTCAGTATCTCCCTCAGTATATCCCCTCAGTATCTCCATCAGTATCTCCCTCAGTATCTCCCTCAGAAACTCCCTCAATATCTCCTTCAGTACCTCCCTCAGTATCTCACTCATAGTGTATCGGTCGACGACACTAATTCTATGTCGGTTGATTTTATTTAGTTAGGTTGCATATCATTTACAGGACATTGCGGTAAACCCCATCATTTTGAGTTGTTTGTGATTTTTTGGTAATTTTACGTTCAGTAGTTAGCCATTGCTTTCTTAACGACTGGTACTCACATCACTGTATGAAAACTACCGCAAGGCAAATGCTTCCAAATCTCTCACAGCTGTGTTTCGAACGGGGTATGCGGAATTACAAATTGCATCCGTAACACTTCGTCATATGCCGACTGGGTCCCTTTCTCCGAAACTATTTTGGGCTCTCCGCGATGAGGACGACGTTCTGAGAACAGTCTGCTTCATGAAGCTGATGAATAGAGCATTTTTCAAAAATGTGTCCGGAAACAGTTTCCTGCTAGTTTAGTTTAGTTTAGTTTAGTTTAGTTTAGTCGAAGGATCAACATCATGACACACGGGTGTAATCCATAAGTGCTCCGTTCTACTTCTAACTCAAACCTGAGCCTGGAGAATCTCAGCTCGGTGCACGAACTGCTTAGCACCGGCGAGGATCCTGAAATACTTTGGGTAGATTTTTAATTCAAAATTTTGCCCGGGCAGCCCCGTTATGCTACACTTTTTCGATTTCCAACTGCCAAGGGTTGTTTTTACATGCGCAACAATACACACGGGCGTCCGATCTCACTACCCAGAGACCAGGGGAAATTTTTGTTGCTAGAAGTCCATGTGAAAAAATCCCAGCCCTCACCGGGGCTTGAACCCGGGACCTCCAGCACTCGAGGCGGACACCATACCTCGCGACCACTCATCCCCCTTCCGGCTATGCGACTGTGATGTGATAGGGCCGTCATAAATGTGTAGGCCTGAATGCACGGGGCGATGGGTGGCAAATCTTTCCCTCACTAAGCAGGCGATGAGCCCTGGTTTCGAACCTTTGTCTGACCGTGCTTATTCTAGAGAATTGCGCTGATAATATCTTCGTAAACGCGCCAGCTGAATAGAGGGAGACTTCGTGGCGAAGTGGTCAAGCCGTTTGACTCGGGCTCCGAAGGTTGTGGGTTCGATTCCGGGCCGCGTCCTTCGGTTCACGAGTTAAATTTTTCGGAGGCTCCTGTGGGTCATCGCTAGAGCTACGGAGTTTCGTGCTTTGTGCAACGCTTTCCGCGCTGCGGAAAGAGACCGAGCCATATGGGACAAAACCCGGTGCAATGAAGTCGACCCTGTCGACATTTAAGCCACTTTATGCGCCAGCTGAATAGAGAGAAAGATACACTATAAGGACCATCATTATAAGAAGTCTGTTCACTACAGCTGAAGAAGAATAAAGAGTCGATTCGTACAGTTGAAGAAGGATAAGAAGTCGATTCAATACAGTTGAAGAAAAATAAAAAGTTGATTCACTATAGTTGAAGAAGAATAAAACGTCCAATTGCTACAGTTGAAGAAGTATTAGAAGTCGATTAATACGGTTGAATAAGGATAAGCAGTTGATTCACTACAGTTGAAGAAGGATAAAAAGTTGATTCACTACAGCTGAAGAAGGATAGGAAGTCGAAACATACAGTTGAAGGGCAAGGCCACCTTTTTCGACAACCGAGCGTAGAGAAATACGTAAAGATCAGTGTCTATTGAGATGTCAACGTAATACAGTATTGCGTCTCACAAAGACAAACACTTGAATGAGCCTTATTTTCAAAGCTTGGGATTTCGGAGTATAGGCGTAGACATAATTCTACTTTATAAAAGGTAAAAAATAAGACAGAACAGAATATCGGACGTTCACAGCATGTTTTAATATGTTCAAGTCGTGTTTTTATAGATGCTTTTCAAAAAGAAACAAAGGAGCATTTGTTAACTAATAATTGTCGGAGAGCCTGCATTTGGAGTCGGTAAGTGGAAGTTACCGGGTCTGTGGAGAAGGGGTTACGGACGCAATTCGTAATCCCGTATACCGCGTTTGAAACACAGCTGCGGGCGATTTGGAAACACACCGTCTTGCGTTGGTTTACATTGGCATGAGTGCCGGTCGTTCAGAAAGCATTGGCAAACTACTGAACGTAAACTTACCCAGGAATCACAAACAGCCAAAAAAGCTGGAGCTACTTCTGCGTCCTGTAAAGGATAAAGGATCTGCTGTCCAAAATATTATCATCTACTGCATATAATATCTTAGGTGTAGGACATGGGGGTCTTAAGCTTGAAGAATTAAGTCCGTCTGGCTAGTGAGTCGCCGCGAACTGTACAGGTTAGGGTTTTCTTTTTGCCCCGACAGAAAAACAAAAAATACCCACACTTTATCAGGATTCAAACCCGGGTTACCCGAGAGAGAACACGGCATTCTTAAACACTCGGCCAGCCTGTCCTGAACTACTTTAAGTAGAAGGTGTTGTGGCTTATGGGTTAATGAGATGCGCAGTTTGATGAAATCATCAATATACCGAGTCTAGGCATCGAAATTAGCTGCCGATGATTTGGGACCAGACGGATTTGAGTTGATTTCACGGTTATAAAACGTAGGCCGTTCAGAAATCAATGGCAAACACATTCATTCAATAGCATGTCTTTTGCAGAACCTCGCTTCCATTACAACCTTCCGGAAAACTTCTCAGTCATAAGCAAGATGTCCCGCGTCCGATACACCCATCTGGAGATCATCTGCCACATTCTGCACCCATCTTCTGTTTGGCCTTCCTCTCTTCTCGGGCATATACCCCTCCATTATTGTTCTCTCCAAACTTTCATGACGATTCGAGTGACCAAAATATTTCAATTGTTTTCTTTGTTTTGTCATCTTTAGTAGCCAATCTTCTTCAATATTCATTCATCTCGTATGGATGCATTTGTTCTTTTCTGTATCCAAGATATTCTTAGAATGCGTCTGTAACGTGTATATTCAAAGGCATGTATGCGCTGTTCAGCTTGTGTAATAAGTGTCCAGATCTCACATGCGTATGATGCAATGGGAAAAATACGTGCTCTTTAAAAAAATCAATTATTTTGGCAAACTACTGAACTGAAAATGTTAATTAAATCACAGTCAGTAAATGCTGGGGTTGATTTCACGTCATGTAATGGACATGCAACAAACTTGTTAAGTGGAAAGTGCTGCATAGTGGTTAATTCTTTTCCCTGGTCATGACAATGATGACGGTTCAATCCTCAGCAGAAGCAAAATTATTATTATTTTTTAAAATTTCAAACCAGTGCGGCTCTAGGGTCGATTCAGAATTGTCTGGACAGGAAAGACGAAAGTTATTCCCAAATAACTGTATTATAAACGATTTGCTTATTTTCAAATAACACGATATACCTAGTCTCAAATTCGCGTGTATTATGAGTATAATCGATTTACCTATTCTCAAAGACGATTTACCCGTTGTCGACTAACTCTCCTATAAACGATGTGTCCGTCCCCAGATCGGGCCAGCGTTAGTCTACCTGGAGTTCGACAGCTACTTCGGTAAAGGGATGTACATGCAGACAGTTACGCCCCAAGCTCCATTGGTTCAGAAAGTGGTACAGAACATCTACGTCAGCAAGTGGATGCCCACGGTCGTTGCCAAGTTTTTCCTGCTGTCTGAGGCCTTACAGGTGAGTCATCATCATCATCATCATCATCATCATCATCATCATCATCATCATCATCATCATCGTCGTCGTCGTTGTCGTCTTCTTCTTCTTCTTTTTCTTCTTCTACTACTACTACTACTACTACTACTACTACTACTACTACTACTACTACTACTACTACTACTACTACTACTACTACTACTACTACTACTACTTTTGCCGTCAAGCGTCCTGGGAGGTTGGAGCGGTGTAGTTGACATTAAAACCCCAGAGGCGTGGCACGGAATAATGTCATTCCATTTAATTTTACAATGTCTTTGATGTCGTCAGTCCATTTTCTTCTCGGTCGCCCTTTTGCTGTTGTATCAGATCTTCTTTGATGTAGCGCCAATGCCGGTAGCTGATGGTGTTTCATTCTAACGAGATAGCTGACCCATTTGATCTTCTGCCTTTCAATATATGTGGCACAAAGTGATGATCCACCTGTGACTGACAAAATTAATTCTTACTTGGTCTCGGATAGTTAAGTTGGAAGCTCTTCTCAAGCATCTCATCTCCCAGGTGTTTAGTTTGCGTAAGTGTGATTTGGTTAAATTACAAGTAAGTGCACGTATCCAACAATCAAAGTGGCTCCTGTGTGGTAGGGAAATCCTTTGAGGCCACTAAGATAGTTCACAAATAAATTTGCCTGTATTGTTTGCCTTTCATAAAGTAAATGAGAGAAGGGGAGACTAGAGGACACACTATAACAGATACACATTAAAGTTAGGTGCATATCATTTACAGGACGTTGAAGTCAACACCAGCATTTTTTGCTGTTGTGAACTCTTGGCAAGTTTACGTTCAGTAATTTGTGTATTGCTTTCTGAACGACCGACGCCCATGCCATTTCGTAACAAAAAAAAAACAACGCAACACGGCCTGCTGCATAATTGCGCGCAGCTATATTTCGAACGCGGGTATACGGGATCACGAACCAGGTCCGTAACTCCTTGGCCAAACAGTAAAAGGTATATTAAATTGAAACCTCAGTGGGGTAACTATAATTTTCAATGTTTATGTTTTCTAATGTGTCCTCTCTCTCATTCTGTCTTCTACTTCTCTGAGTGCCAAACAAACCATGTGTATTTAATTATAATAAGTGATTTGCTCGGAACGCTGAAGAAGAAGAAGAAGAAGAAGAAGAAGAAGAAGAAGAAGAAGAAGAAGAAGAAGAAGAAGAAGAAGAAGAAGATTTCAAACTTGCATAGGTAATTCATATTTATGTCGGGGAACAAGTAGGCTGACAGATTGGCTTCGTCTGCACCACTAGGTGGCGTATTGGTGCACGATAAGGCAGACGTGGTACTTCGGGATCATGTATGTAGTGTGGCAGAACAGATAAACCCCCATAGCCTCAAGAGAATAGCGTAGTAGGCAGTGACCTGAGTTTCTGGCGGACACTCAGTACTCCGAGGAAAGGCCAAAGGGATATATAATCAGACTGCAACCGGTACCATTAGTATTGTGACTCTTCGCTGGTTGTTGAAGATAATGACGAAGCACTATCGTATGTCCCGAGTGTTGTGATGTCGGTTCAACTCAACATTTCAGCTTCCCACATCAGGCTCATTCTATGGACTTGTTTGTGTATACACATATTTGGATCCTTGTCGCTGCAACAGAGTCCATGCACTGTGTTGAGATTCTCGTTGTTTAATTTTTGGGAGGGAGACTGGGGCACTTATGGAGATATCGGTGTGCACCGAAAGTGATCTTTTAGCAACATACAAAATACACAATCAATGCAAAAATCCTTCTGCAGCCTGTCCTGTGTAGAACCTTTGCACTCAAAACAGTTCTTCGAAACGTCTTTCGATCATAAACCAGATATCTTGCTTCTTTTGCTGCCGTGTGTAAATTACTACATCATTTCTTTGACTACTGTAGTTTTAGTTTTAAACATTTGTGAAAAAAAGGTAGTCTGCCATTGCTTTTCTTCATGTCAGTGACCTTACTACTCGGTGACCACAGCCATTGTCTCTACAAAGAGACCATCTGCTTACTGTCGCCAACTCAAGATCTTAACCAACTGTCTCTCGGCGGCTGACAAGCACAATTTGCCACTTGTCCAAATGCGTTCACACTTCCCTGCACGTGCAGCCAAACCGGTACCTTGCCCAAGGGTATCCCGTAGGCTAACCAAGAGGTGCAGTACTTCGTGTTTCATGAGGAGCCCCGAGCCCACCAACCCAATGCAAATATAAAACAGGACGTTGCAATCAATCCCAGCTTTTATTGACTGTGATCTTATTACGCTCAGTACTTTTGCTATTGCTTTCTTAATCTGCTCCCAGATCTCCTGCCGCTGGCTACGAACACGTTAAATGTCCGGATTATGAAACTGCCTTCGTTAACTCTAAACTACAGACGCTTATAGCATCCACAATACTAAAAGCATCTACCGTGAGTGTGCTTAGAAAGATGGAGAATGTGGAACGGATTGCCTCTCTTCAGAGGTCACAGATTGTGAGAATTATATGGATTTTCAGCCCTGGTCATGCCGGTGTGCGGGGGAATGAACATGCTAATAGTCTGGCAGGGAATGCACCTTTTGGTTGTAGTCTACCTATGGACAAGGGAGAGGTGGTCGGATGCCTGTGGGACCAGGTGGAGAAAGGTATGAAACAGATTGAGAACCCGTATGTGGAGAAAGCTATGAAACAGATTGAGAACCCGTCTGTGGAGAGGATGATATGGTTGGGGATCAGCAGGGGTTCTGGACGAATCTCAAAACTGAGAGAGAAGACCTGGAAAACTTAAATCAGATGGCAGTGGGAACGATTATTAGTATGACTCTTCGCTGGCTGTTGAATAAGGGGACGGAGCGCGTATGGGAATGTCCGGAGTGCAGTGATGTCGGTTATTAGCTCATAACTGATTCTAAAAGCATCCTCATTACTCATTTTCCTTACAGGTAGAGAGAGATATCATGATCTGGAACAACAAACAATACGAGGGTCGCCCGCTGTTTGTCAAATCAAAAGAAGATTCGCTCATATCCAAACACAGACGATGGTACTCCCAGTTTTATTCCAAGAAAGAACATTCCAGCTATTTCCAGAAAGAAGGATTGGACTTTTAATAAGTATTTTAAATTAACGTGTAATCTATAACGCATGTTGATGTTTTGCTACATCTTGTATTTATTGAGTTTCCCGCCTTTACAACAACAATAATGAAATCCTGATTGGCCTGTTTCACAGATGTTCACATGAAACTATCATGAATTAATTATGCTTTGTAAATTATGGTTAATAAGTGAAGATATCACTTACATTACTGTATTATTATTTTTAATATCGGATGTATAATAATTATTGCTCTCTTCATTATCATTATTGTCACTACCATGGTCGTTATCACATTGCAGTGCCTGCTGGTAAGGGTAATCATGCCCGAGCATAACCTCTGATTGTTAAAGATTTTCTGTGTGAAGTGTGAACATGTCCAAACAAAGTGTAACTTTTTTTAGCAACGAAAGATCCGTCTGTCTGCCTGCCTGCCTGCCTGCCTGCCTGCCTGCCTGCCTGCTAGAATGTGTCTTGATATAATTGGAATATAACTGATCAATAAATGGTCCAGGGTGGTACAAAATCCAGCAATTTCTTGAAGCAATAAAATGAACGGCAATGAAAGACTCGAAGGCTGGCAATCATGTCGTTGAAGGCATAATTTATTAGCCCAACGTTCAAGGCTGTCGCACCTCAACAAGATCAAAGTTAAATGACAATTTATGTTTACCGTGTCTGTTATGGCGAAACGGGCCGGTAATTACAATATTAAATGTAGATAATATATAGTTGACTATGCTAGACCCTTTTGATTATCAAGTCCATGTCCCGGTCCTTCTGTCATTCCCAATCTGGATAGATTTCACCTTGCCGTGATGTTCTAAGTCCCGTTCTGATATTTCTGATATATTCACATCGGTCCATCATTCTCGGGCTGATATATATCGTTCATGAATATTCTCGTTATCCTCTGCAACATGTGTTGGCCATGATAACGTTGTCCTGCCAGTAAATATCTTCTCACGTTCCATAGAATCTAAACGTGCAGCCTCCTTGTTCAAGCTCTAAGATCTGACTGTTTGTTGTTGTTGACAATATTTCTGACGTATTCTGTTTTTGACGTCAGCCTCCTAGTTTCTACCACTATTTGGTTCGCGGTTTCTTCACTAGGTTTCTTTTGCGTCATATCATCTGCGCTGCTACTTGGCACTGCCTGCCTGCCTGCCTGCCTGCCTGTCTGTCTTTTTGCAATTTATGCCTAGCCGTGACATTTGTGGAGAAAAACCATTACTCTTATCAAAAAATATAGTACATAGGACAAATTACTGCTGTCAAATCCAAAGGATGAATTATTGCAGAGTAGCGAATTGGTGAAATCAGATATAACATAACTCCAGCAGTCCCTTGTTGTATGACATTTAATAGTAGTTGCTTCAGGTTTACAGATTCGTATAAATATTGTAGATTAATAACAGAGGTCCAGATATACCAACGAAACTGGATGGTGACTTAAACATGACCTCGCTCTAAGACTGCTGGCTCATAACTCCCCGTTGCTATCTCTTCACGTCACGCTTGAGCATCCCTAGTTATTTACATTTTCCCAGGGTGCTCCCGCGTGCACTGAAGTTTATCCCCTTTTTCTCTTGCACGCCAACTTAGATTCCTTTAACAGAGATGGTGCTCTGTTACATTCCTCCCTATCCTCAACAAGACTTTTTCTTAAAAAGTCTTAATCCCTAGCCTACTTACCTAATGTACTTCTCTCAACCCGCTTACCCATCTTAACTAACCCCTACTTACTCAGTGAGCTTTTGTTATTACTCTTTCTATTCCTAAGAGTCTACTTGTCTACTTATATCTTATAGCCAACCGCTATGTTCCATCACAGTTCTTCGTGAAGTTATACTTCTTCTTCGTTTATCATAAATGCTACTTCTTCTTAACAATATCTAATCCTGACTATAAAAATTCAAAACGCATACTCTTCTAAAATACTTCATTCTCCCCATCATCATCCCCCACAAGTCTACGTCAGCATTACTAATTCCCCATTCAACCAACTTGAAACCACTCGTACTAATCACACGATAGGAAGATAAAGAATCGGTGGCCACCGGAGAATCAAAGAACAAGAACTCTTCCTCACAAAACCATACTCACATTTACCCCCCCCCCCCCCCCCCCCATGTCACCCTGAGACTTTATGCAGTAAAGTCTAAAAAAAAACAATTACATATCTTTCACAATTCAATTATACCAGTCATTATGGCAATTTCATATCATATCTTCGAATTTCGCCTAATTATTTAATCTCTAACTAATACAGTTTGCGCTGATACAGTGGCGTCACTGGGGTTGGTGTCACCCCTCTAGACTTTCACCATGGTCTTCTTCCGAGTGTTCCTGTACCATATATAATCGCATATAGTAATGTTTGTAAAATAAGTCAAAAAGTTAATAAGGACATAAGAAAGAAAACAAATTCAACAATATAACTTCAATACTTCAGGTAAAACATAATTAAAGAACTTCGACAAACTCGGACAAAGTTAAATTTTTTGTTATTTTGCTATGTTTGCTTTGTCAAATTTGCAATTTTTTTTATTTTGATGTCACCCCTTGATGGTGTCACCCGGTGCGGCCCGCACCCCCCTAGTGACGCCCCTGCGCTGATATCCCCAGCATCAAACACCAAAAATGTTATCCACTTCTAAATGTCTATTCATTACAGGCATTACTCATATCAAAAGGTCCATTATGGGCAATACCTCCTAAAACCTCCATTGTCACTTCATGCCGTTATCAACAACAATAAAAATACCGCCACTGAACATATGTGATGAATTTATGAAGAGATATTACCTCTGAAGTTGGAGTGGGTTCACCCGATGGCGAGGGACACTGGCAATAATTAAAGGTAATTCACAAGCGAAAATTAGTCCAGGGCACTCTCTAGTAGTAGAAACTAATAGTGGTAATATCACGTGTATAGACTAAGTCCGAGTTTAAAGCGAGCGAATGAAAACAAAAATGAAGAAACCTGGGCTGCTTTACCGTTAACGGTCTAATAATGAATGTGTTTTGTTTTTGCATCGAAAGGTAGAACTGACCGGGGGGGGGGGGGGGGGGGGGGGGAATTCACGGATTGAAATGAAAGGCGGAATTATAACATAACATCCTGTCTCTTTCATCCACGGTTGAAATTAAAGGTAGAATTAACAGAGAACCTCTTGTCTCTTTGATACAAGGTTGAAATTAAAGGTAGAATTAACAGAGAACCTCTTGTCTCTTTGATTCACAGTTGAAATGAAAGGTGGAATTAACAGAGAACCTATTGTCTCTTTGATTCACAGTGGAAATGAAAGGTGGAATTAACAGAGAACCTCTTGTCTCTTTAATTCACAGTTGAAATGAAAGGTGGAATTAACAGAGAACCTCTTGTCTCTTTGATACACGGTTGAAATTAAAGGTAGAATTAACAGAGAACCTCTTGTCACTTTCATCCACATCTTGTCTGGCTATGAGTATGGTACTAATAATAAATGAACAGTTATTTATCCTGTGTGACTACAACAAAGAAATCGTTAATAATAATAATACATTTTACAGATTAAAAACAGGTATTTGTTACACTTCACTATTGCCCGACAGGTACAGGATGTATTTTTTAAAGACTGTGCAGTGGTTGAAAATATTGCCGAAAATATTGCCGGTCCATGTTTTGTAGTTACCTGTTATGTTGCATGAACTTTACAGAGGGCGAATACAAAACTTGGACCGGCAATATTTCCAACACTGCACAGTCATTAAAAATACACCCTATAGTTGTTACATTCACTGTCGCCCACCAGGTATTTGTTACATTCACTGTCACCCATCGGCGTGTACTTCGAGGTAGGCCCAGTCTAAATTGGGTACGTGAATATCACATGGGAAGTCAAGGGCGCCCAGATGATATCTATAAATATATGAGTCCAGCACCATATAACCAGTAAGCGGAGTTCATTGAGGAATGCTGAGTGATCTCGGGGTATGCTGTCCGCCTCGAGTGCTGGAGGTCCCGGGTTCAAGCCCCGGTGAGGGTCGGGATTATTTCACGTGGACTTCTAGTAACAAAATGTCCCCTGGTCTCTGGGTAGTTAGATCGGATGCCCATGTGTATTGTTGCGCACGTAAACAATCCCTTGGCAGTTGGAAGTCTAAAAAGAGTAGCCTAATGGCGCTGCCCGGGTAAAGTTTTGAGTTAAAAATCTACCCAAAGTATTTCATGATCCTCGCCGGTACTACATAGTTCTTGCACTGAGCTGAGATTCTCCAGACTCAGGTTTGTCTTAGGAGTAGAACGGAGCACTTATGGGTTACACCCGTGTGCCGTGATGTTGATCCGTCGACTAAACTAAAACTAAACCAGTAAGCATGCAAAGGGGGTCCTTCACTATTCCTGTTCTGGTGAATAACATGCCATGATGTGATACAAGAGGGCTTCAAATGAAAATCTTCAATGTTTTTTTCTTTATTTTTTAATTGAATATATTCTAAAAAAGTAACAAACAAATGTATCATTTTTCGATGTAGTCACCACTGCGTCCAATGCAAGTCCTCCAGCGCCGATAAAGTACTTGGATTCCTGTAGAAACAACTGGCAAGATCAAGGGGAAGAGAACAAGGGGAGGACAGAGAAGTAAATACTTGGAAGGCTTGGCCACGTTTTATGCTCGAGACAAGAACACTGAGCTGATCCACGACTCTGGTGATCGAGTGAGAGGGTAAAACATGACCACCCACGCTTACCGGTATGGCACATGATGATGATGAGAAACAAATTCTCTTGGTGGCGTGTGTAACTACTCATCGGACTGAAACAGCCTTTAATCCCAAAGCCTCTTTGAGTTGTTCAAACAGGTGGAAATCACTTGGGGCTGTCTTGCGAGTGCAGGAGATGTGGAAAGTAGAGGTCATTGATAAGAAAAACGGATGACAGAACGCAGCTTCTCTTTGGTACATGTCAAAAGTGAGGCGGCCATATTTAAACTGTCCTTATAACATCGTCTGCGCTGTGATGTCACATGCTTAACCCTCTTGTCATCCTTAACAACAATATTGACAGGTTACAAGACAACAGCATGGTTATTGTAATTTATACCAGACTTTTAAGGTTTTCATTTGAAGCCCCTCGTAATAACACTTGTCATATGTCCCTAATAACGAGACATGAGATAATATTAAAACCTTTCTTATGTCCCAAGACTCTGGGCGATGGTGTGAGATTGCTAACCACGACCGCCAACAATGATGATGACGATCTTAAGCCCCAGATATCAACACGTTGGTATCTTTCGTATTCATATCATTGTTGTGTTTTGTCCGATGTTTTATAAATTAAAAATAAAAACAATGTCAACGTGCTTTCTGTTTTTCCCAGTGAATTTTACCGTGCATTTTGGAAATATATTTTTGTACAGATAATCAACGTACAATGCTCATGATACTAAATATATTTGCTTTAACACAATGGAACTACTCTCATTTTAATTTCACATTTCTTGGGAAGCTACAAATGCTAATATTTAATAAAGTTCATGTTAAATGATAACATCAACATGTGATATTATAATAAAAAGGAAATGCATAAACAGGTGAATAAATTCAAATACGGGGGATAGTCATTAAGTTACAGGAATTTTATTATAGGGTGAATGTGTGGACAATGGGAAATCTTATTTCAGGAAACAAACTGGCTCTTAAGTAATACCATATGAAGGGGTCGTGCGGATCGAGTAACAGCAATTTCAAAATTTCTTCCCATTTGTTGAAGAACAACAAGGCGTTTTTAGTATTTTGTGGCTAGAGGGTGTGAAACATTTTGCAATCTCGTAATTTCAGGCATTCATAATATCAGATATAAGGTGTGTGATATAGATTAAGAGCAGAATATATAAAGTAAAATAGCATTTCATAAGATGAAATGGATATAATGTAATAAATCAGTTTTACTTAATATAACGCCTCATGAAGAATAAAACACAGAAGAAGAATCATCATTGAAGAACTCCTATTTGCGGACGATCAAGCGCTAATTAGAAAATCAGAAGCAGACCCACAAGTCCACATAAATAGTTACACGAAGTGTGTAAGGAGCATCATCATCAAGTGCCCTGTCGGCTGGCGTAGGCGTTCATGACTCTCCACAGATCTTGGTCTTTGGTTTTCTGGATCAACTCTGCCGTTGATATTCCTCCATGCCACCGTCGCAATCCATCCAGCATAATTTCTTCGTGGTCTGCCTCTGCCTCTCTTCCCCTTGATCTTTCCAGTTATGTAAGGGGCATAACATGAAAATTAGCACTAGTAAAACAGAGGACGTAAACTTGCCCAGCAATCACAGACAGTCAAAAAATGCTGGGGTTGACTGCTACATCATGTAAAGGATATGCAACTTACTTAACCATTGGCTGCCAGAGTAATTAACAATGATTACCTGGGAGAGACTACGTGTTATGAGTTAGCTAAGAACAGACATCACTGCACTCAGGGCATTGCCACACGTTCTCCGCCCCCTCGTTCAACAACCAGCGAAGAGTCATACTACTAATCGTTCCAACTGCCATATGATTGAAAGTTCTTCCCTCTCAGTTGTGTTATTCATCCAGAACCCCTGCAGAACTTTATACACAACTATAAGAAAGAGACCAACGGGGTTCATTGGTTATGTAATGAGAAGAGGAGCATTGGAGAACATCGTGAAAGGTTTAATGGTTGAAGAAAAAGAGGTAGACCGAGATAAATGGTGCTTCATAGTCTAAGACAGTGGCCTGAAGGTATCTACAGAACTGATCCAGAACACCAGAGACACAGATCTGGGGAGAGACATGAACTCCTGCTGATTTTATTTTGTTTTATGTTCACTATAACATTGTTGCTCATCATTTGGAAACCAAGCATTTCATAGCGCCTGCCGCATGCATTGTTTTTGTGGCTCTTTTGTGGGCTTGATAGTGTATTGTCATTTTTATGAGTGTTACATCTTCAACTTAACTCTTCTGTTTTGTGCTCTATGTATTGTTATTAAAGAGCCACGATAGGTCATTGGCTAGCACGAGCGTGTGTCTACCTAGTGGTCATTGGCTAGCACGCTTTAAAAAGTCGCTTAAAAGTCGATAGGATCGACTTCATTGCACCGGGTTTTATCCCATATGGGTCGATCTCTTTCTGCAGTGCGGAAAGCGTGGCACAAAGCACAAAATCCGTAGTTGTAGCGACGACCCACAGGAGTCTCCGAAAATTTTCACTCGTGAACCGAAGGACGCGGCCCGGAATCAAACCCACAACCTTCGGAGCCCGAGTCAAACGGCTTGACCACTTTGCCACGGAGACTACTCTTGCTGTGGTACTGTCACTCTTATTTCTGTGTGCCCTTCTCTTGCTTGTTACATGTTTGTCAGTTCTTATAGCATCTTTAGTTTTTCTAAAATTTGTCTTGCTGGTACTTGACCTTTCCTGGCTGTTGTTTAAATTTCCTTCTTCTTTCGTTCGCTAATAAATGTCCTAATATCCATGGGCTTTAGTCATTCTATTTTGACTCCAGGGCATTACCAGAAGATAGATGGCATTTTATGGGTAGCTTAGAGTAAAACTTGTGCATTTCGTTCCAAATTGCTATCAAAATATGTTGTTTGCTATATATCATGTTGTTTCATTTTAATCACAAGTGTGTTCTTGCACGGTGGTCATTAGCTAGCACGAGTGTGTGTCTACGTGTTGGCCATTGGCTAGCACGAGTGTGTGTCTACGTGTTGGCTATTGGCTAGCACGAGTGTGTGTCTACCTGCCTGGTGGTTATGAGTTCGAATCGCCGTAGAGATGGGAATATTTTTTTTATGTACCTGAGCTTCCAGGTTGAACCAACCTAAGATTGGTATCGGAAAACGTTCTGAGAGGTAAAAACAACCAGCATTACAACCATCGAATGCCCAGTGACCTACAAACACATGGCAAGTTAAATCGGCCGGCAAGATACTGACCCTCTCACATATCGGTTGCAGACTGGTCTATAAAAGTATGGGTTTAGCACCATATACCCAACACACCCAAGTTACAGAAAAGGCCAATTTTACCGGAATATGAGTGAAGGTTTCACCTTAAAACATATAAAGGGTGTATTTTTAATGACTGTGCAGTGTTTGAAAATAATATTGCCGGTCCACGTTTTGTATTCACCCTCTGTAAAGTTCATGCAACATAATAGGTAAATACAAAACTTGAACTGGCAATATTTTCAAACACTGCACAGTCATTAAAAATACACCACGTATTTCAGTTGCCGGTAGTTCTTTCAGAGTAATCTAGCCTCAGAATCATTTGCATAATTTTATTAATATGGTGTACAATTTTGATATTTCTAGAGGCCATCAGTTGTTAACGGTCATTTTATTATCATTTTAAGTGTGACAGATGAGTGACAGGTGTAAATCGATTAAGTATACCAGACACAAATGACATTCATAATTTATCCGCAGTATTATCACACGAAAGCTGCTGATATATTTAAATTGTAGAAGTTTTAATCAACGTTTACTTTATTTGTAAATGAAGCATTTGCATTTATGAGTATGAAAGTTATATTTTTATGAGGGAAAGTCAGTATGTTACAGTTTATGAGAGAAAGGCAGTAAGTATGTTACAATTTGTACAATAATGTCAGTAAGTAAGTTACAATTTATGAGATAATGTCAGTAAGTTTGTTACAATTCATGAGAGAAAGTCAGTAAATATGTTAAAATGTATGATATAAAGTCAGTATGTTACAGTTTATGATAGAAAGTCAGTAAGTACGTTGCAATTTATGGATAATGTAAGTAAGAATGTTACAATTTATAAAAGAAAGTCAGTGTGTTTACAGGCTGATATGGGGAAGGTGAAAATAGTATTTAAAAAGTATTCACCCTCTGTAAAGTTCATGCAACATAATAGGTAAATACAAAACTTGGACCGGCAATATTTTTAGACACTGCACAGTCATTAAAAATACACCCCACGTTCATGGACTACGCTTGAGTTTAAATTGAGCGAACGCAAAAAAAAAAAAAATAAATAAATAAATGCTGAACACAATTCCTAATACCGTTGAATCATGACTGAATCATCGCAATCCAAAATCAAATGTAATACAAGACAAGTCTAGGTTATGCCAGGAATTATCCAGGAGTTCTCAAAAATGCTGTTGTCCAGTTTCCAGATTAAATGTGAGAATGTGAATGCTACATTATACTGTCAGATTCCACTGATGCTTCAGGGTGAATTCAAAGAATATGTCATGGCCTACTAATTAGAGGCGTACTGCTCCATCATCACAATGCTAGACCACAAACAGCTTATTGACCCTAGAGAGAATTGAAATAGGGTGGCAAATTCTTCAACCTCACCTCAAGTGACCTAACTGCAAATATGCAACTAATATTTGAAATATGTACGTCATATTTTGATATTTTCATGTCAGATTTTGTCATCGTTAAGGCCTTAAATGCCTGCATATCTGCATGAATTTAGATCCCTAAGGTCTTCGCACTAGTTATACCGAAGCTGTTCTGTATGGTACTGAGTCTTGGAATGTGAAACGAACAAACAAAAAATTAGGAAGACATTGTATACACCGGAGATGGGGTTTTGAGATTAATATTGAGAACACCTAGGACTTCTAGAATAACTCAACGAGTACCTGGAAGAGAGTCATGGTAGCTGAACATTGTAGAAGAAAGATACAGCGTTCTTTGGTCATACAGTAAGAAGATTAAGCATGGGAGAACATGATGGTGACTGGAAAGATCAGCGATAGGAGAGTCCGGGACAGATCGATAGAGATGATGCTGGACAGTCTCAGGCGCTGGTAAGAAGGAATAGTATCAATAGATTTGATCTGACACCAAGGAGTTCTGTGGAAAGACGTAAACGCCTACGCTACGTGTTAACTGATTCGGTGCCAAGAGAAAAAAGTAGGTTTGAACAAACACGTCACAAAATCAAATGAACAAGTATTATCATGTAAATTTCCGTTCACTGAGCATTGAAAATGCGGACGGTCCATGAAACAAAACAAATAACACGATAACCCTAGCATGGCGATATATCCTCCTTCTGTCCAAATGCGAGGTCACATGTGGCGTTATATTATCCCTCGGCATTGAATCAGTTAAGGTACGTGATGATGTGTACAATGTAACTGTTGATGTCATCCTCGAGTAACTTGTCGACTGGCACGCGCGATCATGTCCCTCCACATCTTGCGATCTCCAACAGCATGAATTCATTCCTGTTGTGAAACCTGTCCATGCCTTGAATGGTTGTCAAGAATTTTCACTCGTTGTCTTCGTCGATCTCTCTTTCCAAAAATCTTTCCAGCTTTCACAATATGTTCTAGTTTTTCTCTTCTCGTGGTGTAGCCACAAATGACGACTGCCTTTTTCTGTTGTTTATGATAGTTTTCTTAAACTACTTACAAAACTTTTAGGTTATTTATTTAGGCTGTTCAATGAACCGCATCTGTGAAACCTCAAGAATTTTGTTGTTGCTTGTTTACAAATTATTGATGGATCCTATTCTAACCTATAATGACATACGAATTTGTTCATTTTATGGAATGCAGCTTGTGGATGTCTTGTTCTGTTCTTTACCTCAGTGATATATCTTCTAAACATCATCTTGTTGTCGGAAGAAACTTGCAAAACAGTGCGTGTGTGTGTGTATATATATATAATATATATATATATATATATATATATATATATATATATATATATATATATATATATATATATATATATATATATATATATATATATATATATATATATATATATATATATATATATACACACACGCACTGTTTTGCAAGTTTCTTCCGACAACAAGATGATGTCATTAGCATAACGTGGAATATATTTTGACTACCAATCGCAATCCTTGTCATATTTTCTTAATAGATCTCATTACACGTTCACATGTATCTGTACATGATAGTAATATGTAATTGCTGACTCCATTGATCACTGTATTTGTATAAGACAGCAGTATCTAACAGTTGATTCCATTGGTTATGCATGCATCTGTGTATGGCAGGAATATTTATCTGTTGATTCCATTGATCGCGTTTGTATTTGAATATATATATATCCATCATGTGCCATGCCGATAAGCGTGGGCGGTCATGTTCTGCCATCTCACTCGTTCACCAGAGTCGTGGATCAGCTCTGTGTTCCTGTCTCAACCATACCACGTGACCAAGCCATCCAGGTATTTACTTCTCGGTCTTCCCCTTGGTCTCTTCCCTTCGATCTTGCCAGTCATCACCAAGTTCTCCAATTCATTTCTGGTCTATTGGTTTTTCTGTCTGTCCATGACACACAGAGAGAGAGAGAGAGAGAGAGAGAGAGAGAGAGAGAGAGAGAGAGAGAGAGAGAGAGAGAGAGATTTAAAAACTGCCATTTACTGCGAACACCTTGCGGTGTTATGGCAGAGGGGTCTTTAAGCCTGAGGAATTAAGGCCGCCTGGCTAGTGCAGTCGCCGCGAACTGTGCAGGTTAGGATTTTCTTTTTGCCCCCGACAGAAAAGAATCCCACACCTTACCGAGGGATCGAACCTGGGGCTCACGAAGGAGAGTCCGGCGTTCTAGCCACTCGGCCAGCCGCTCCTCTATCTCTCTCTCTCTCATATATATATATATATATATATATATATATAATATATATATATATATGTTTCTAACAGTTGATTCCATTGGTTATGTTTGAATCTGTATATGATATCAATATGTATCTGTTGATGCCATTGATCACGCTTGTATTTGCATAAAACAGCGATTTGAAACAGTTGATTCCGTTGGTCACGTGTACATCTGCATGTGACAGCAATATGTAACAATTGATTATACTGGTTAAATTTGTATCTGTAGTTATGTTCTAAGCGCACTGATGTGACTAAATTAAAATGTGAATTATTTTCTGTGATCTATATTGTTTGCATAATTAATGTTAACATTTCAAAGAGCTTTCCTTCTTTGTTATAAAATTGATGTGTGCAAGACTGTTTAAATTTTGTGTGATCAAAATAACAACAAAATTCTCATGCATTTTGTATGTAGGTTGGATTATGAAAAATGTCTAAATATGAATACATTTTATGTAAGAGAATATTGTTTGTTCGTGTCTTTTTTTTTCCCATTTTAGTGTTAGATGTGTATTATTATAATGTTAGTCTTTTGTTCCGGTTCATTGGCAACTATAGTGTTTACAATTTGTTTGTCCCCAACAAACAATTATGTAACTGTTTTAAATCAAAATCTTCAACCCAAATTGGGAACTTGAAATCAGCAATAACAACAAAGTATATTAAACAGAACAATGTATTTTATTTGTGAATTTAAACATAGAAGATACAAACATTAGGTTGCACAGTTTATTGTCAGGCATATTTCGCTACATCTCGCCGATGCATATAGCAGCGTTGTATGTCATGTGAAGTGAACACATGAATAATATGTTTGCTTAAATACATAACATGTATAGTCACTGATACTGTTCGAATGTGGAGTGTTTGTTATCTTTACGAATTTTTCAGGCTGACTATGGAGTCTTTCTATCTGCATAACACAGGTTTTAGATGCATAATGATTGAGGCCTCGGCATATTGGAGTAATCATTTATTGTTCGTCGAAAACTGCCCGAGGAGAGCTGCCAACTTAACAATCCGAGACCGAGTAAAAAATGTTGTTATCAGACAGATAGTGGGATCAACACCTTGTGCCCCATTTATTGAAAGACAGAAGATCAAGTGGTTTGGTCATCTCGTTAGAATGCAACACCATCAACTACCGTCACTGGCCTTACACAAAAGATCATCTTCGACGATACCAAGAGTACGCCCAAAATGAAAATTGATTGATGACACCAAATACATTGTAATCACACGGAATGACACTATCCAGTGCCACCATTCAGGAGCTGGAGCGTCACGGAAAAGTAGAAGATGATGATGATGATGATGAAAACTATAAAAACGTCTTTTGTTTGTTAACTTTATGGCTGTAATTTAGCAGGATTTGAAAGATACTTTTGTATGGATGTGAAACGTGGACAATGAACATAAAAGCTGAGAAACATTTAATTGCAGTGGAAATGTGGTTTATGAGGAAAATGCAACGAATATCATGGACGGACGAAAAAAAAACCCAATGAGCAATTCCTATAAGAAGCAAATGAAAACCGTAAACTGATTAGAGAAATTAGACGTAGACAGTCATAATGTTTTTTGGGCCACGTTGTGAGAAGAAATAAACTAGAGAACTTGGTGACAACTGGCAAGATTGAGGGAGCAAGAACACAGAGCTGATCCACGACTCTGGTGATCGTGTGAGATGGCGAAACAAGACCGCCCACCTTATCGGCATGGCACATGATGAATGAATGAGAGATGGCCGAAGTTGGACTTTCAAAGCCTGTCGACTGGACAGCGATTCCTGAAGACTGATTACGTCAGCTCAATTGATGAAAGGCAGTGCGCTTTCTGTGCTCATTGCGCTTGCGCTGGAACTTTCTGTGTGCTGATGGCGAGGTAGGGAAGTAACTCTCTACACCACTCAGTTGGACCTTAACTTTGTCTCCCCGTTCAGACAGCAATGGCAAACTGATGAACGTAAACTTGCCTAGAAAATCAAATTGGAGTTGATTACAGCGTCCTGCAAAAACATACAACAGTTTGCAGTCGACGCATCCGAAAGAATAAGATCTCTCTAGTTCTTAAACTTCCCGTGCGCTGATTGCTGGTTTTGGGGTTCAATCCCCACACAGGTAAGTTGGGTTTAAATGTTAACATTTTGTTCAGAAAGCAGTGGCCAACTGACTGACACCTTGCCGTCTTGACAGACGATAGTTTGTAAAATGGAGTTATACCTCTCCATGACACAAAGCCTTGGCTGAATTTTAGAGACTATGTGTTGCCCATGCAGCATGATCCCTCTCTCGGCCTGTCTAGTTTACTCCAGAGGAAAGGTAACACAATTCGTCTGGAACAAGACAAGCTGCTGGATCAGCAAAGCAATATTATAACTGCCCGCCTGTCGGTGCTTCCATCCTAGACAAGTTGCCGACCTAGGCTTAGGGCCTGGTCTGCCCTACCATATTTAATCTTAAGGTTGTATTTCCTTGCATTAGGGCGAAACTTGTACCCTCTCAGTTGCACTCCTCCACCCGAAGCCATTGATACAATGTGGGGTGTCGGGTTTGGTGATCGCCGCTAACAGAAAGCAGGTAGTACCATCTTCTGTCATACGATAGCTCAGTCATATCTGACTAAGACCTGACACACATCTGTGGCCAACTAGTGAACATAAAATTATCTACAAAATTAAGTTGGGGTTGATCGCAACTTACTGCAAAGAACAAGCAATTCTCATTCAGATTCAATCGCTGGCTAATATTGAACAGTGTTAGAAAGTACAAACAGATCTGCTGGCTGCAAGAGCGACAGTTATCTCAGACATCAGAGTGGGTTCACCTGATGGCGAGGGACATTGGTAATAGGGAGAGCTGACCCACATTCTATAATTAAAGTTCGCATGATTATTGCTGCTAGCAATCTGAAGCTCACTGCTTTCATCATGTGCCATGGCTATATGTGTGTGCGGTCATGGTTGGCCATGTCACACGATCACAAAGGTCTTGTGTTCTTGACCCAGTTACATGTAGCCAAGCAATCCAGGCCGTCTCCGTGGCCAAAGGTTTGCGAATGCGGTTCGCGAGCCGCTTACCAGGCGTTCTAAACGCAGCCGCGACCGATTTGTGCAGCAGACCTGTCGCGTTGTGTTATAACGTGCTGGTATGGGAGCCGGTAATTCAGAAAGCAATGGCAAACTACTGAACGTAAAAAACAACTTGCCTAGTGCATCAACAGCAGCCGAAAAATTCTGGTGTTGACTGCAAAGTCCTGTAAGGGATACGCAACATTAAAAACAAAAAAAAAAGCAATCCAGGTATTAAACTCTTTGCCTTACCCTTGCTCTTTTCCTCCAAAAAATTGACAGTTGTCAGAAAATTTCTTGCGTTCTTAATGTGCTCCCCAAATATCTTGTCTATGCACAGTTTCTCTATCCAGTTTACAATTTTCATTTGGTTCGTGTAGAACTTTATCATTCATTTTTCTGTCCATTCATATCCTTTGCATGGGAGTGGAGCCGCTCAGAAGTTGCAACAGCCGCCTCTGGCTCAAGCAGATTTGGCTCGATTTACGGCCTGGACTTTACAAATAAGACAAGGATGGCCTGCCAGGAGTGGACCAAACACCAAGCCTGCTCATATAAAGATGAAAAACTAGGACCTGTGTGCACATTAAAAAATCTCTCAGCAATTTGAAGTAAACAGATTAGGCCAAACAGGTCACTTCCAGGCTAAATAAAAAAAAAAAAAAAAGACAGTCACCCACAAATGAATATGTAACATATCTGGTGTACATCCATCTTGACCTTAGATTATATCACAGAGTTCATGAACCTTGCTGAGATTCTCCCTGAATGATTAACGGGTGAGAGTGGAGTATGTAACGAGATATCAGTGTACAATGAAAATAATCCGTTATCATACTTACATGTTTGCTGCCACTTGTTCTTTATTCCTTGGACTATTCTGTTACACACAACATTAGACAACCCGACAGATCATTAGATAAATATATACCATTGGAGTGCACACTTTTGGTTTACAGGTCGTTGAATGGCCTTACATCATTCATCATGTGCCTTGCCAGCTGGCACAGGCATTTTCGTCCTTCCACAGATCTCGGATCAACTCTGCTGGTTCCGTCATGCCACCGTCTACCTACATCATCCGTCATCATTTCTCTTGATCCGTCTGTGCCTCATTTCCAATTTATCTTTCCAGTTGTCACGATACTCTTCAATGTGTCTCTTCCGACCACATGACCAAAGAAAGCTGTTTGTCTCTTTCTTATATAATGTTCTAATTTCATCAGTGTCTTCCTGACAATCACTCTGTTACACTGACTGTTCAAGGAATTCACAACATTTGTCTCAGGAACCACATCTCTGTTGCGTCCAAGCTGTTCCTAATTTGTTCATTAACACTCCATGATTCTCCATCAGAGATCATCGTCAAGTGCCATGCCAGCTGGCGTAGGCATTCATATCTCTCCACAGATCTCGGTCTTTGGTGTTCTGTATCAACTCTGCTGCTGATATTTCTCCATCCGTCGTTTAAATTCATCCAGCATAATTTCTCTTGGTCATCTCCTGCCTCTCTTCCCCTCGATCTTTCCAGTTGTCATGATGTTCTCCAATGTCTCTCTTGTCATAACATGACCAAAGGAACCTGTTTGTCTTTCTTATCATTGTATGTAATTTTCTAGTTTCATTAGCCTCTTTCAGACAATCGCCATTGGTAACTCCATCAAAGATACCCGTGTTATTTTCTATAATAAACTGTCACCAATACTAATTCTGTTTGTAATTACATTATGTGATACTTTGAGCCAGTTTGTCATTCAGTGCTTGTAATACCTCTGACTCAAATAATTAGCCTTGAAACAGCAGCCATCTGTTCATTCTAAGACCCCCAGCTGTTCACGAGCTGAAGTGTGTTAGCTACCATTAGCACACTGTCAAGATAAGTTTCATATTCAATTTCTATTAATTAAATTAATTAATTATACAAGTATTTGAATTAATTAATTTTACAATGCCTAAAGAGTAAAATGGGGCAACTTTACACATTTTGAGGCATATAGTGGTAGGTTCAATTTGTAAAGACATTTGGATGGCTGATGTGGTTCATATTGCCTTGATCATCTTTACTTTCTAGAACATTTTATGGGGCACGTTAGACTGGAATTTTCTATACTAAACTTAGGTCAATTTAAAAATAAATTTGTCTCAAACAGAATTCGACTACACAATGAAATTAAATGTTATTTAAACAAGTAATTATTCTGCTATTTAGATTAATTAAATTTTCTACCATTTCATTAATTGACTGTTCTACTGAGTAAATTAACTTATTAAAGTTAGTTGCATATCCTTTACAGGACGTCATAATCAACACCAATATGATTTGCTGTGTGGTATCTTGGCAAGTGTGCGTTCAGTAGTTTACCATTGTTTTCTGAACGACCGGCACCCACCCATTTCGTACAAAACCATCGCAAGGGGGTCTGGTGCCAAATCGCCCATAGCTGTGTTTCTAGCACGGTATGCAGAATTCCAAACTGCGTCCGTAACACCTTCGCCATGGAGCCAGCAAATTAACTAATCAGGTAAACAATTAATTATTCTACTTGTATTACAGTGCAGACCTGATAAGGTGAACTCACATGGGACCCAAGAAACAGTTCTTCTTATCAGAAATTCCTCTTATAAGAGTTCAAGCATATAGTAATGCATTTACAACTTACAAGACAATATTGTTCTTTACAAAATAAATTCTCCACATCCGAGATTGCCTAAAGCGGTTTGCACTTATTTAAATGAATTATATTAATTTAATTAATTAATTGTTCTACTACATAAATTATTATTATATTATTAAATTAGCTATTATTTAAACTTAGTATGATATCAATTGCAATAATTTGTAGCTGACTTTAGAGACAGTGATTGTGTTTTACCATTTCCTGATGCACCAAGCCAAGGCTTCTAAATCAGCTGCAGCAAATCAATGCCATGCAGATTACATTGCATTCATTTTGATGGCATAAGCATCAACCATTCAGAAAGCTATGGCAAACTAGCTAAAGTAAAAATTGCCCATTAAATGCTGGGGTTGGCTGCTATGTTCTGTAAAGGACATGCAAAAAGCTTGTTAAGTGGAAGGTCCGGCATCGTGGTTAAATCGTTGTCCTGTCAAGACAATGGTACAGATTCAATACCCTGCAGAAGCAAAATTAGGGTCAACCCAGATTGTCTGGCGCACCACGGAAACCCACACTATATATTAACTACTACTCTATTCCTGGGTGGTTCTTTCACCTTGTATCCTGATGTTTTGTGGAATGCTTTAGCTACTAGCTAATTTTGTTCCACTCTAGCTAAATGTTTGAACCCCTTAATTCTTTGCTATTCTAGACAATTAATAATTAGTGATATCCCTATATTTGTTCTTCATTTCTCATTTGTTTCTCTACTGCTTCTTGTTTCTCCAGCTCCATGTCTTATGCATGTCATCTCATATGATATGATTTTACAGAATTGTGTTTTTAAGACTGACTGCCCATGGCTGGCATTGGTAAAACACAGCATTGGGACAAATAAAGTATCCCTCAGCTCAAAAGAACTCCACACAAACACAAATCACTTTAAAAAGAAACATCTTTACTACACAAACAAGTTGAGATCAAAGGCCACCACCAAATTCAGACACCCACAACTTGAAGGTCCGATCGTAGGAGCTTGTGGCTATGTACTTGAGGTCGCGGGAAATGTCAAGTCCCATAACTCTGCTCTCGTGTCCGGCCAGAGTTTTCAGAGGTGCCCAAGTGGGATGTGCCCATATCTGAAATGTAAAAACCCGGCTGATAGAACATAGAAGAAATCTGGCTCATATACAGCGTCATGTCTGGGAAACTGACATACTCTGGCCATATTAAATGCCAGAGTGGTTTAGAGAGAGAGAGAGAGAGAGAGAGAGAGAGAGAGAGAGAGAGAGAGAGAGAGAGAGAGAGAGAGAGAGAGAGAGAGAAGTGAAGGAAGGTGTGGTTCCTGGAAGAGGGGCAGATGTCAACCAGCACAAAGATACACATGGGGCATTGGAGATACACACGGGGCATTGAAGTTACACATGTGGCATTGAAAATACAGATGGGGAATTGAACACACACACAGGGTATTGAAGATACTGATGGCGCATTGAAGATACATACGGGGCATTGAAGATACTGACGGGGCATTGAAGATACATACAGGGCATTGAAGATACACATGAAGCATTAAGATACTCATGGGGAATTGAAGATTCACACAGGGTACTGAAGATACGCATAGGGCATTGAAGCCACACATGGTGCTTTGAAGATACACACAGAATGTTGAAGATACACATGGGGCATTGAAGATACACACAGGGGATGGAAGATACACACAGGGCATTGGAGATACACACAGGGGATGGAAGATACACACCGGGCATTGAAGAAACACACGGGGCATTGAAGATACACATGGGGCATTGAAGATTCACACAGGGCATTGAAGATACACATGGGGCATTGAAGATACACATGGGGCATTGAAGATACACATGAGGCATTGAAGATACACACAGGGCAATGAAGATACACATGAGGCATTGAAGATACAGACGGGGCCATGGAAATGCATGAGGCAGAGGAACTGGCCAAGAAATAAAGTCTTTTCTGTGAGTCATATTACAACAGACCATTGCAGAAGGTATTTGGCAATAATTTTGAGGCGTGTGCAATCATGTCTTTAAGTCTGTGGTGGACATTTCCAAAACCTGTTTTAATGAATACTTCACTGGTACTTTCCAGCTTACCCCCCCCCCCCCCCCCCCCCCCCCCAAAAAAAACAGTGTTAGACCATAGTAGTGACTATTGTAACTAATTTAATGAATGTTTTAGCACATTTGTTGATGACATCATGTACTTCATTTTTCAACTTTTTCTACATACAAAGTGTAGTGAGACTTTACAAACGTGCGCGTATAAATATGATTGAGAGAGAAAGAATGGGTGGGGAAGAGAGAGAGAGAGAGAGAGAGAGAGAGAGAGAGAGAGAGAGAGAGAGAGAGAGCGAGAGAGAGCTTTGAAATGTAGTTAACATTTACTTTCATTCATTGTGGCTTAAAGCTGAAAAAGGCAGCATTTTTCTTATACACAAGTAAATCAAACATCTACCACATTTCACACACCTACCACATCTCACACACCTACCACACCTCACACACCTACCATATCTCACACACAAACCACACCTCAAACATCTACTAAACCTCACCTTGGCAGTTCCATCATATGAGGCGGTCACTAGATAGTTGCCACTGTGTGCTGTAAGAAACCAAGAAATTAATTACCATCTGACCAACTAATATATTGCAACTTTGGCAAGATTTAAATAAAATCTGGCAACCAGCATTTGTACATTTCATTAGAAACCAATCTGGCAAACCATATATTGAACAGATTTAATTAAAACCTGGCAAGTATCATTTCCAATAATAAATTCAATAAATCGCCAGGTGCCTTCACTTTACCATAAATGACTGACCGGGAACTGTCATAGCATAGTGGCTTGATGCTTCTTGCCAGTCTTGAGTTCAATCCACAGGATAGATTAGGATGTTTAAAACTGACCTTGCTGATGCCAAGTTAAGGGGTTTAACCTCTACACCAAACAGTTGGACTAAAATGTTGACTGCTTGTCCTTGACTTGGGGACGTAAATTACAAGTACCTCTGAAGTCACCTTGATGGTGAGGGACACTGCTAATAGGGAAAGCTAATCCACACGAAAAATTCAGTCCAGAACTACTAGAAGTAGTGTATATGGACTAGGCTCGAGTTCAAAGCGAGCGAGCTAAAAAAACATTGATCTGGGATCCTCGGTTGATCCAGCTTAAATTGGGTACCAGGAAATGACTTAAGAAGTAAAGATGGCCAGCATGATCACCCACACAAAGCCGAATGATGTATACATATGTGGGCCTAGCATCGTATGTCCAATGCATATGAAAGGGTCATTTTTACATAAACGATTAACAGTCGGGCAGCGATCCCACTATTATTAGACTAAAGTATAAGGTCACTGTACACATATTAGGGGCGTTCATTTGAAACCCACCCCAATGGCTTTAATACAAAAGCATGAAAAAAACATTAACAGGTGTGGTAGAATTAAACAAAGCATTCATTTTGAATGAATTATGCACCATGGGTTGGTCAGAAGAAGTCGCCGTAGGCATTCAGGCATGCATCCCAATGCTTAGGTAGGCTGCGAATGCCGTCCGCAAAAATAGGATTGTGGTTGCTCACTGAACCAAGTGTTTACCACGTTCATTACGTCTGCATCTGTGTGAAATCGTTGCCCCTTGAGAGATTTTTAGAGGTCTGAACAAATGAAAATCACATGGTGACAAATCAGGACTATTCGCTGGATGTTGCAGAATTTCCCACTTCTTCCTTGCTAATGCTTCCTGCACAATCTTTGCGACGTGCGGACGAGCATTACTGTGCAACAAAATCACACAGCGAGAAAGCATGCCGGGTTGTTTATACTTGATGGCTTTTTGCACCTTGTCTAGTGTTTGCAAGTAGTGGGTAGAGTTGATGTTGACACCAGGTTTTTTAAAGTCAGCCAACAATAGCCCTTCATGGTAAAAAAATGCGCTCAGCATAACCTTACCAGCAGAAACCTTTAACTTGAAGTTTTTGGCTTTTGGTGATCCAGCATGCTTCCATTGCATGCTGTCTCTTTCGCTGCTCGGCTCTAAGTGGTGACACCATGATTCATCGCCTGCCACAATGCGGAAGAGAAATGCATCACACTCCACTCTGTAATGCAGCAAGTGGTTCAAACAACATCCCATGCGTTCCTCTTTTTGGTGGTCGGTCAACATCCATGGTACCCACTGTAAACACACCTTCCGATATTGCAGTTTCTTATGATGACCTTTTGAATTATCCAAATTGACACATCAAATTCTTTTGCTAGCAAGCGTATGCTTCAACAACGGTTCATATGTACTGCTGCATCAATTTTGGCGATAGTTTTGTTGTTGTTGCAACAATATGCGCTTGACCTGGCCGTCAAAGATATGTCGTGAACAGACGTCCTTTCCGAAACACTCGTGCCCAGTCTGTCACTGTTGTCTTCGACACAAATTTGTTACCGTACACTGCCTGCATTCTTTGATGAATGTCCACTGGTCGACATCCTTCAAATGAAAGAAACTGAATCACCGTTCTTTGAGCTTCTTTGGACGGATTTTGGATCAACCCGGCCATTTTTTCAATGGTCAGAAACAGAACCTATGCATTGTGGGGCGATAAGCACTGACTCTTTTATTAATTGGTCAGTCCTTATCACATGACTATGACATGATCATGTTCAACGTATGCAATTACACTCGGAGCGGCATGAAGTCAAACTACTATGTGCAGTTGAGACGAGAGAGAGAGAGAGAGAGAGAGAGAGAGAGAGAGAGAGAGAGAGAGAGAGAGAGAGAGAGAGAGAGAGAGAGAGAGAGAGAGAGAGAGAGAGAGAGAGAGAGAGAGAGAGAGAGAGAGAGAGAGAGAGAGAGAGTACATCTCTTTCCTCTTTAGAGTCCATTTACAGAGAAGATGTCTCAAGACAAGGATCATATCTCACACTGGCGACCCGGGAGCAGATCTTCATAGGACAGCCTATCCATCAACACACTAGGTCCTCAGTCAGACCAAAGTTCCAAGGACTGCCGTCGCTCCTCACATATGTGAATTAGTCCAGCTTCTATGTCCTTTCATCTATGTACTGGGGTACTCTGGTATGAAGGCTACGAGCAAGACGATCAGTTGGCAGACATGCCAGTGATTGAGATGGCAAGGGCAATGGATGGGCCAGACGTCATCAATGCCATAAGAGACAAAGGACAAACAGATGGCTTTGAGGACTCTTGAACATCAGCTTCCTTTTCCAGAGTCAGGAACACAGAGTGAAGTGGCGAGCCACTAGAAATGAACATTTTGTCAAGAGAGCAAAACAGAAATGGTGTGATCAGTTGATGCTTGCTGGTGGAGATGCTGAGGAAGAGATTGAAGCAACACATGGAACTGTCTGGAATGATATGCTGACTATTCTCACTAATCACCAAATGTGAAGTTCCAGTACTGATCCTGCACACAGCTGTTTCTGACCTTGGAGACAGAAATAGACAGCTATGCAGTTCCCAAGAAGACGGCAACTCAGTACAGGTGAGATGCAAGTCCCTACAACAACCTCTCTCTAACTGACATAAGAGAGCTCAGATGACCTTAACACCAATATTTTGGACTTAAAAATCAGTTTTCCAAATGCTTCACACTCAACCAGCCAACCAACAGTGAAGCTGCAACATTTACACCTTTTGGCCGACACTTTCCTGGGGACCCAGATTAATGTACCTCTTTGATCCCTACTACCTTGCCCAGGCTGCAGCGACACAACCCATGGAGATGACCCCTGATTCAAGAAGCAATACACAGCAATACTATATCAAAGTCGCTTAAAAAAGTCGCTTAAAAGTCGACCGGGTCGACTCCATTGCACCGGGTTTTATCTCATATGGCACGGTCTCTTTCCGCAGCGCGGAAAGCGTCGCACAAAGCACGAACTCCGTAGCTCTAGCGATGACCCACAGGAGTCTCCGAAATATTTAACTCGTGAATCGAAGGATGCGGTCTGGAATCGAACCCACAACCTTCGGAGCCCGAGTTAAACAGCTTGACCACTTCACCATGAAGACTCCTATTATACTATATCAAAGATGCCACCAATCTCTAAACATACAGTCATAACCTATTTGGGCATTATCTCAGTACAGACTGTTGCCCCCTTAAAATAAATACATAATAATAATTTCAAATGACATCAAGTATAATAAATATTCTCCTAACTGTGGTACAATACATCTACCGTGGCTAATTATAACTGCCATGTCAAAAATTAGTTTTACTGAGTCATGTATTGTTAATTATTTTATTATATTACATACTCTCCGTGCATTTATAATGCATATTGTTTCCATTGTCTAAGATTAGCTTCATAAGTGATGAATGACTGAAATAATGTACGAGAGCAGAGAGATAAAAATGGCAGATGAGACTGAGTGTCTAATTCTGAAGTGTTCATTCGTTCGTACCATAAATCACACTAGGAGAATTTCAGCCCACTGCATGAACACAAGAGAATCTAAATATCTTGTACACCCAAATCTCAAGCCTTTGCTGTGTCATTGTCCTGGAGAGGTCAGCACAAACAGAGATACTCACGCTGGAACCTGACAGCAGAGACAATGTTAGTGTGAGAAGGCACAGTGTACACACATTTCCTCTGTCTCAAATCCCAGATTTTTGTTCCGTTGTCCTCGCTGCCAGTTGCTGCATGGTACCTGAAAAGGGCAACAGAGAGATTGGCTCTTCATATCACATGACTACATGCAAAACATCAGCTTAAGTTACAAACTGATATAAAGAAGCTGCAGAGAGAAGTTGGTACTTTCCAAAGGTATCATTCGGTGGCAGCATCAACCAGCTTTATGATTAGCAGAGGTAGCAGGCTGCTAGGTGTTACATACATATAAACAGCAGATAAAACTGGTGTCTGTGCTCGTGTGTGTGTTCAGACAAGTGACAGGCAGAAAAACACAAAATTAATTATCTGCCCTGGAACCTTTCTCTGTGTTCAGATTAAGGAGAAGATATGCTCGACGGGACTGACACAGTGAAGAATCATGGGTGCATCCTGAAGCACAGTGTAATTTAATGCAACGGAAAGTTAGTTGCATATCCTTTACAGGACGTCAGTCAGCCTCAGCATTTTTTGGCTGTTGTGATTTCTTGGCAAATTTATGTTCACTAGTTTGTCATTGCTTTCTGAACGACCGACACTCATACCAACATAAACATCCTTCCACATCTACAGTCAAGACATACCAGATGTTGCCATCAACTGGGAAGGTTATGCTTACCGTTTGTTAGATTCCCAAGAGTGCTGTTGGTCTGTTTTAAGAGATAGGTGAGAATGTGAATGTTGCAACATACAGTGAAGTTCTGCTCTTGAATCAGGATGCAGTTCGAAGAAATTACCTATGAGTATTAACTAGATCAGTGGTTCTCAACCTTTTTTGGCCCGTGCCCCCCTTCACCATATTTTCAGAACGTCATTCCCCCCCTCCTATCAAAAATTTGGCCCGTGCACCCCTTCACCGTATTTTCAGAACGTCATTCCCCCCCTTTCATATTTCCTATCTAAAAATCCCCCCCACCCCTACACAGTATACGTAAAAATGGAAGGTAAATTTAATAGCATATACTAAAACAAGTCTAGACATCCACACAAAGCATGATTTGTGGGTCTACTTACTTTATAAAATGAATTTTAGAAAGATGAGACGTACATAACTGTAAAGTATGAAGGGAAAAACAATATCAAGTAATCGGTTCTTGTATTAACGCGATCATGAAATGGTCTCCATTCCCCCCTGGTTGAGAACCACTGGACTAGATGATCACTGACTAGATGAGCACTGACTTGATGAGCTAGTTTCATTTTCATGCCAGGGCATGCGGACGTATAAGGAAATGAACAGGCTGACAGGCTTGCAGGTAAGGCTACTGTGGAAGGTGGTCGAGCCATGGACCAGGCTGATATTTTGAATGCGCTATGAGAAGCAAGTCGTTTGCAAGAAGCAAGTGATGACTGCAAATCTACAATCATGATCAGGCTGCGAGAACAGCAAGTTAAAAAGAGGGGTGGCAAAACAAGAAAACTACGCAGGAAGCCAAAGAAGATTAATAATAAACCAACACAGAACTGGTGTCATCAGTTACTACATGCTGCAGGATTTGATGAGCACTGACTAGGTGAGCACTGACTTGATGAGCACTGACTAGGTGAGCACTGACTTGATGAGCACTGACTAGGTGAGCACTGACTTGATGAGCGCTGACTAGATGAGCACTGACTAGGTGAGCACTGACTAGATGAGCACTGATTTGGTGAGCACTGACTAGGTGAGCACTGACTTGATGAGCACTGACTAGGTGAGCACTGACTAGATGAGCACTGACTGGGTGAGCACCGACTAGGTGAGCATGGACTAGATGAGCACTGACTAGATGAGCACTGACTGGGTGAGCACTGACTGGGTGAGCACGGACTGGATGAGCACTGACTAGGTGAGCACTGACTGGGTGAGCACTGACTGGGTGAGCACCGACTGGGTGAGCACCGACTGGGTGAGCACAGACTGGGTGAGCACGGACTGGGTGAGCACTGACTAGATGAGCACTGACTCAACTGGGTGAGCACTGACTGGGTGAGCACTGACTAGGTGAGCACTGACTAGGTGAGCACTGACTAAGTGAGCACTGACTAGGTGAGCACTGACTAGGTGAGCACTAAGTGAGCACTGACTAGGTGAGCACTGACTAAGTGAGCACCGACTAGATGAGCACTGACTAAGTGAGCACCGACTAAGTGAGCATCGACTAGATGAGCACCGACTAGATGAGCACTACTTGATGAGCATTGACTAGATGAGCACTGACTAGGTGAGCACTGACTAGGTGAGCACTGACTAGATGAGCACTGACTAGGTGAGCACTGACTTGATGAGAACTGACTAGATGAGCACTGACTAGATGAGCACTGACTAGGTGAGCACTGACTAAATGAGTACTGACTAAATGAGCACTGACTAAATGAGCACTGACTAGATGAGCACTGACTAGGTGAGCACTGACTAAATGAGCACTGACTAGGTGAAGACCTGAAGCAGGAACCTGCTATGGATCTATCATGTGCTACGATCATCACACTGTGTAAGACTGAGTGCAGGGAGGAATAGGTGGTCAGTCTTTCTCCATACCTTCTCGCAGCGAGAGGCGAGCCCAGTAATTGAACCCACATCCGACTACGCTCATGCCATTGTCAGGCAACATCCTAACCATTACACTAACATTCTTTCTGTCACAACAATGTCGGACCACAAATAGCTTAACTAACCAAAGGTCATCCTTCGTTGGCTTCTGAAGATGGAAGAACATGTGTGGGAATGTTCCGAATGCATTGATGTTGATTTCATATGAGGTCAGCATGGCTGAATGGATAAGGACATGCATTCTTAAACATCCGGTGTGCTGATGCCAATGCAAGGGGTTCAACCCCAACACTGGACTAAAATGTTGACTTTTCGTCCTTGACTTGGGGATGTAAATTACTAGTACTTCTGAAGTCAGAGTGGGTCCGCCTGATGGCGAGGGACACTTGTAATATGAAAAGCTAATCCATGCTCAAAATTCAGTCCAGCACTACTAGAAGTAGTACATATGGACTACTCTTGAGTTCAAAACGAGCAGGTGCAAAAAAACAAATATTCATATATTTTCAATTCTTACATTTCAAATTTCTACAGACAGTATCCGCTGGCAAAGAAACCAGGTGTTGAAAACCAAATGAAGGATTTTAGCAGGTACTCACCCATCGTCGCTAAAATCAACTGCCAGTATAGACTTGAGGTGACCTTCCAAAAACATGACACACCTGCCAGACCTCAGGTCCCACACCCGGCCGTAAGCATCCAGACCTCTGTTTGATATGACAAATATAATACTGACATTATTCAATCTCAATAGCACTTTGAAATTATCTTCAAGATATTATTCCAAGCTATATTAATAATCGGTTGTTGTACATAGTGAGCAGCTGGGGATAAATTAAATTGTAGGAAGACACAAGTTATGGTCGTCACTAGGAAGAACGAAGTACCACAATGTAATATACAAGTAAATGGGATTATTATTCAACAAGTGAATGGGTACAATTATCTTGGAACAGTCATAACATCTGACGGCAGATGTCGTGAAGAGATTAGAACAAGAATCGCCATGGCGAAAGTAGCCTTTAGCAAGATGAAAAACATACTGACCAATAAAAAGATGTCAACTGAAACGAGAAAGAGTGTTGAGGGGGTACATAGAACCTGTACTTTTATATGGATGTGAAGCTTGGACAATGTGCAGTCAAGCTGAAAAACTTCTGATGGCTGCAGAAATGTGGTTTCTGAGGAAAATGCAAAGAATACCATGGACAGACAGAAAAACCAATGAACAAGTACTACAGGAGACAAATGAAAATCGTAAATTGATTAGAGACATTAGACGTAGACAGTCAAAATTTTTTTGGACATGTTATGAGAAGAAATGGATTGGAGAATTTAGTGATAACTGGCAAGATCGAAGGGAACAGACCAAGAGGAAGACAGAGAGGAAAATACCTGGATGGCTTGGCCACATGGCATGGACGAGACAGGAACACTGAGCTGATCCACGACGCTGGTGATCGAGTGAAATGGCGAGTCATGCACCGCCCACGCTTTCCGGCATGGCACATGATTTATTGATATTAATATGTATAAATATTATTACAGTCCATACCATGCGGTTCTAGTTATCTGTTCACAGCTTTCTGTCTCATATATTGCTAGTTATTTCTGATACTAACATTCTTCCATGCCATGTGGTTTTAGTCATCTGCCCACAGTTTTCCATATACTGCCAATCTTTTCTGATACTAAGATTCTTCCATGCCATGTGGTTTTAGTGATCTGCCCACAGTTTTCCATCTCATATACTGCCAATCTTTTCTGATACTAAGATTCTTCCATGCCTTGATGCCAAACTTTCCGGCACCTTCTCTCTTGATCGCCCCATGGCTTGCCTCCCCTCCAGTTTACTCACTGTCACGAAGTACTCCAGCTTCCCCCTCTCATGACATGACCAAACAATGTTGTCTGTCATCTTCTGATGCCAGTAATCAACTCTCTTTGTGAGTTATCTTCTTCATTACTCTTTCCATCCTTCCACAATGTTCTCACCATTTTTCTTTAAAACCACATCTCTTACAAGAATAATCTTAATGACATTATTCAAATCTCCATTATAAATGATAATTATCTCGACTACTTTACTCAAACATTTCAATGTATTACACATAATGACATTAAACTGAAATTTAATTAAGACAATAGAAATATAACAATTACATTATCCAAACACAACCTGTCAGAAATTAGAACTTCGATATTTAAGGTACTATGTTCAATGCCAGATCATCTTTTGCCCTGCCTTCATCGAATGTATCAATATACTGTTGCATATTACCATTTGAATACAATGCTAGGGCCACATCTACTTGACCAAACAACACTGAATGGGCGATCCTTTGGTTCTACACTGGCTACTGTAAAATATTCTGGAATGTTATTTCATGAGACTGGGTCAACTCTGAAATCATGGTAAAGATCTCACTGAAAAGGAGATTTAAAATCAGATGCAGTGGCTTGACAGGTGAATACACTAGTCACTAAGCCATCAACTCTGACTAACTCTTCTTTCTTTCTTTCCCAGGCAACTCTGAAGACTTGTTTCTTCATGTATTACCAATCAATGAGTCATGTGTGATTCTACTTATTACATTGGCAAGAATGAGACAGCGAGGAGTGACGAGGGAATCTGGCCGACGCTCAACGCTTAGAGGAAAGGCGAGACAGACATATAATCAGATTGCTACTGGTACTATTAGTGTTGGAACTCTTCGCTGGCTGCTGAGGATGGGGACGGAATGCTTATGGGAATGCCCCGAATGCTGTGATGTTGATTCCTAAATCAATCAATCAATAAATCAATTACATTGGGTCTGCACACACTTACGAAATCTGCCAATGCATGTGTGTGTATCTGGCATAGAGAAATTAGAACAATGAAGACACAAACTCTTCTGCAAATCTTAAAATGCCAATATTTGCTTAAGCAGTTGCTGTTCGTATAGCCACACCATTGTTGTGTAAACAAACAAAAAAGACATCATAATCAGCTTAGAGATGTTTAGTTAGTTGCATATCCTTTACAGGATGTCACAGTCAACCCCAGTATTTGTTTGGCTGTTTGTGGTTTCTTGGCAAATTTATGTTCATTAGTTTGCCATTGCTTTCTGAATGACCGGCACTCTTACCATTGTATGAAAACCAACACAAAGCAGTCGGCTGCCAAATCGCTGTGTTTCTAAATGTATTGCACATGTAACACTTTGCCACAGAGCCGGTACAGGTAGACAATTCAAATTACTGTGGGAATATGTATATTTTATATTTCAATTCGAAGGATTCATCATTTTGCTTTATTTTATTTTGTGCGATATCCGCAATATGCATCTGAAGAGATGCAGCAAAATATGCCAGACAATAAACTGTGCAACCTATTGTCCGTATCCTCTTGATTCAAATTCACTCGTGGAAAACAGAGAATTTAGCCATATCTGGAAAAATACCAGTCAAGAGAGGCAGAGAAAGAAGGTGGAAGATGTACACAGAAAGCTTACACAGCTGGGCAGAAAGCTTACACAACTGGGTAGAAAACAACATTATAAGCCACATAAACCTCATCAAAATATCAAATGACAAACAGAATTGGAGAATCACAACCGCCAACGTCTGACCCAGACAAAACACATAAAGAAAATTAAGTATGTTTGGCTCCTGTAAAAGTTACACATTTGTTATTCTATTGTTATAATGATTTCCCTCAATGGATAATTACTATGGCCTTCTGGGATTGCAAGAGTGAATGGAGTTACTAAACCTACACAACTCACCCGGTCACACACAGAGCACCATCAGACTGGAAGGCAATGTCGTAGACTGGACCACTGTGTCCTTCCTGGTGCAGGACCTCATCTTGCACCTCCAAGTCCCACAGACGCCAGGAGTGGTCAAAGCTTCAAGAACAATCATCACAACAATAAAGCATGTCAATACAGTCCTTGTTTAGTTTTACACTTTCATATGTACAAATGTTATACAAATATAATAAAAACTGTTTGAAATGGAATAGTTATATTGAAGGCTACATAAGTTACTTCTTCAGGCATCTAGCCTGGAACAGAGATTGGCAATCATAACGCTCCAATCTTCTTAAACTGTCTAATGTGGAATAGATACTGGCAATCATGACTCTTCAATCTTCTTAAAGTATCTAATGTCAAATCAATCAATCAATCATGTGCCATGCTGGAAAGCGTGGGCGGTCATGACTCGCCATTTCACTCGATCACCAGTGTCGTGGATCAGCTCAGTGTTCCTGTCTCGTCCATGCCATGTGGCCAAGCCATCCAGGTATTTTCCTCTCGGTCTGCCTCTTGGTCTATTTCCTTCAATCTTGCCAGTTGTCACCGAGTTCTCCAATCCATTTCTTCTCATAACATGTCCAAATAATTTTGAATGTCTACGTCTAATCTCTCTAATCAGTTTACGATGTTCATTTGTCTCCTGTAGTACTTGGTCATTGGTTTTTCTGTCTGTCCATGGTATTCCTTGTATTTTCCTCAGAAACCACAATTCTGCAGCCATCAGATGTTTTTCAGCTTGACTGCCCATTGTCCAAGTTTCACATCCATACAAAAGAACAGGCTCTATGTATTCCCTCAACACTCTTTTTCTCGTTTCAATTGACATCTTTTTATTGGTCAGAATGTTTTTCATCTTGCTAAAGGCTACTTTCGCCATGGCGATTCTTGTTCTAATCTCTTCAAGGCATCTCCCATCAGATGTTATGACTGTTCCAAGATAATTGTACCGATTCACTTGTTGAAGAATATTTCCATTTACTTGTATATTACATTGTGGCACTTCTTCCTTCCTAGTGACGACCATAACCTGAGTCTTTTTACAATTTAATTCTAACCCCAGTTGCTCACTGTGTACAACAACAGCATCTACTAATTGTTGCAGGTCCTGCTCATCGTCTGCAATTAATACTGTATCATCTGCATATCTAATGTTATTGATGTTTCGTCCTCCAATGCTGATTCCATTTATATCCTCTACATTTCTGAAAATATCACACTATAGGGAAAAAAGATCTGGAGACATCACACATCCCTGCCTAACACCTCTCTTAATAGGCTGATATTGTCTCACTTCATTATCAATCCTTATGGCAGCTTGTTGTTTCCAATATATGTTTTTTATAAGTCTAATGTCTTTCCCATCAATTTGTAGATCTGCAAGCATATCCACCATGTTGACATGTCTAACTCTATCAAAAGCCTTTGTATAGTCAATAAAGCAAAGATGTATATCCTTGTTTACTTCTATAGCACGTTCAATAACTGTTCGCAGCATATACACAGCATTTACTTTTTTGGGATTGAAATAAATACAGAGTTACATAATTCAGGAGGTATATCTCCAGTATCATATAATGTGTTCATCAGTCTGGTGACTTGCTCTAGTCCAAATTCTTCTAAAGCTTTAATCATTTCTGTTGTGATGTTATCTGCACTGGGGGGCCTTGCCAGCTTTCATATGCTTAAGAACATTTCGAACCTCCATCTCCAAAATTGGAGGTCCTTCATTATTAAATCTAATATCACACTGTTCGTCTTGTTATCATCATAAAGGTGTTTCACATAATCTGTCCATACATGTAGAATCTGGTCTTTTTCTATTATGATTTTGCCATCTTTAATTTTTAGACACCCTGTTGATGTACTTGTTCTTTTATAAGTAAGTTCCTGAATTCTTTTGTGCACTAATTTGGTATTTTGACTGTTGTGTTGGTTTTCAATTTCTAAGCACTTTTCCTCAAGCCATGATTCTTTTGCCTCCTTACATAATATTCTGTCTTGTCTGTGGATTTCTTCATATTTGACAGAATTATTTTTGTTGAGTCTTCTTGTTTCCATGAGGTGTAAAATTTCTTCAGTCATCCATTTCTTACGACCCACCTTCTTTAATTTTGGAATAGTTGTTTCTGCAGTCACATTGATTGAATTCTTCAACGTTTCCCATTGATCATCCACATCCTGGAATAATATCTCTAGATCAGACAATATTTCAAATCTGTTCTGTACTTCTATGTTGAATTTGTTTTGTATTTCCTTGTCATTACTCAATGTACACAAATCATATTTAGTGTTTCCTGTTATATACTTGACTTTCTTCAACTTTATCCTCAATGTTCGTGTCAGTAATCTGTGGTCACTATAACAATCAGCATGTCGAATAGAGAATGGCAATCATGACTCTCCAATCTTCTTAAAGTGTCTAATGTGGAATACAGACAGGCAATCATGATTCTCCAATCTCTGGAACAGACACTGGCAATCATGACTCTCCAATCTTCTCTAGAACAGACACTGGCAATCATGACTCATCTAATCTTCTCTAGAACAGACACTGACAATCATGACTCATCCAATCTTCTCTAGAACAGCACTGATAATCATAACTCATTCAATCTTCTACAGGCTGGGGCAGACATTGGAGGTTATGGCTCTCCAATCTTACTCAGGCCCCCTTAATGTTGCTTACATTAACTGAATACAATAATTTACCAAAACTGGTCTTATTCCTTGCTAAGTGGAAACATACCAGCAACAGCATATGTGTATGTTAAAGAAACAGATAAAGGCACAATAGTTTCACAAACAAGAAAATAAGCAACAACATACAAATGGGCATGTCAATGAAACAAACAGATGAGAGTGCAAAACTCAAAACAATGTATACCATTAGTGAATTTGCACACAGAAGACACAAAAATAGGTTGCACAATTTATTGCCTGGCATATTTTGCTGCAGCTCTTCAGATTCGTACTGCTGAGTTATATATTATATGAAGTGAATTGATGAATCATATTTTGTGGAGCATTTATTATCTCCACAGTAATTGCATATCCACTATGACATCTTTCTGTCTGCATAACCCAGATTATAGTAGCCTAATTGCTAATGAATCTGCGTATATAAGTAATTGTTTATTGTTTGTTGAATACAGTATATACCTTTGCTTTGTTCACTTTAAAGCCACAATTTAGCAGGAGTTTAGAGATGGCAGAAGTTGGGCTTTCATAGCCTCTGAATTCTCTTTTCCATGCATGCTGGTGTATTTTCACTTACACGATTTGCTAACTGTTGTTCCATTCTACCTATGTAAGTTGCTAGGCACTCATAACGGAATTGACAAATAGTTTGATTTGGTAACAGGGTCAATATTTAACAGGAGTAGGTTCATGCGATATATCTCTGTAGTATGCACCTGATGCAGTGAAATATGCCAGGCAATAAATTGGGCAACCTACATTTTGTGGCTTCTGTGATTAAAGAGTACAATACTTTAACAACAACAATGAAACAAACAGGTATGGGCACAATACTCTACCAGCAAGTAGCAAGGAATCTTCCAGAAGGATGGTATTTGACCCGAGACACTCTATAAGGAGCATGACCTTCAATATCTGCCAATGGCTCCTCACTGGAAAGAACAAAAACAACAAAATTGATATGCTAATAAACAAATAAGGTCAATGAGCAAGTAAGAATTCCCTGGGAGACTGAAATTTAAACTCATTTTGGGTTATTTGTGCTTGCTTGCTTTGAACCCTAGCGTAGTCCATACACACTACTTTTAGTAGCACTGGAGTCAATTTTGCACGTGGATTAGCTTTCCCTATTACCAGTGTCCCTCACCATCAGGCAAACCCACTCCAACTTCAGAAGTGCTTGTAATTTACGTCCTTAAGTCAAGGACAAGAAGTCAACTTTTTAGTCTGACTGTCCAGTATAGGGGTTGAACCCCTTACCTCAGCATCAGCACACCGGATGTTAAAGAGCAAGCGTTAGTATCCATTCGGCCACGCTGACCTCTATTTATACTGTTAAGATCGATCAATTGAATGTGAGGTCTTCTTGGTCCACAAAGGGCTTGCATTTATTAGATTAAAGTTGGTGCAGACACTTTCCTCCCAACCTAGTATCAAAGTGCCATCTCCATAGGAACTAGGTTGCAGACTGTCCTTCCCCTCTCCAGGTTCAGAAACCAGACCAATGTGCAAAACCAGTTCTGTAACTAAATATCTGCAGAACAGGTCATTAGGATGTAACAAGGTCACGATTCAGCACTGCATATGAGGACTGGCCAGGATTATACCTACTGAGGTCATGTAAACAAAACAAAGCAAAAAATCCAAACAAGTGCAGGTATCGGAGATTTGTAGACCACTGCACATCCTCAGTGTGCTGAAAGGCAAAATATGAAAATGTGAAGCCAAAAATATGGAAACAGATATGGATATATAAATGGGAATCAGCAAAGTTAAATATTGGCATCTATAACAAATACTGATTCCCGCTGGATGGATGCATCAAAAAGAGTTCATTAAGTAGCTCTCAATTTTAAGTCTAATTAAAGTAATAAGGTAACTACATCGGATTTGCTGTGTTGAAGTTTAGCTTATTTTATATTTTCTATTTTACATTAATTTAGTATTATTAATGTTATTTTCCCCATTATGATTTGTGTTAGCCTGGTTGGAGTTCATTGTAAAGTATGTATATTGTGTCTGTGTTTTAAATATCTCTGTTTTCGTAGGGGTGACACATTCCTAACTGTTATAATCTCAGATTATCATATCCTGCTGCAGCCATTATTTTTCCTTTTGTTCAGTAGTTTGTCATTGCTTTCTGAAAGACCAACGCTCATACTATTTACTAAATATCAACACTAGGCGGTCGGCTTCAAATCGCCAGGGGCTGATTTTGAACACAGTATGCAGGACTGCAAATTGTGCTCTCTGTATCCCTTTGTCATAGATGCCTGCTGTAAAAGATTTTTTTGCATATCCTTTTTACAGGATATCACTGCCAACACCAGCATTTTACTGCTGTTATTGATGTCTTGGCAAGTTTACATTCAGTAGTTTGCCATTGCTTTCTGAATGACCAGCTCTCATACCAACTTGCTCGTTAAAAGCCAGTGCAATGCGGTCTGCTGCCAAATCAGTCGCAGCTGTGTTTCGAACGCCAGTAAGTGGGCTTACAAATCATGTCCATAAGTCCTTCGCCATGGAGACCGGCTGTAAAACATTACAAGATAATTATTAAATCCAGATGGGAATAGAAACGTCCTCCCTGGCACCACATCTTACCTGTCCAAACTCCACAGTTTGACAGTGCCATCCTGGCCACAGGAAGCCATGCAGCATAAGCTTTTGTCTAAAGTCAAGGTTGCTTGTGGGTGGAAGACAATAGCTCCGACATTACAGTTGTGACCTATATCAAGGAAAACACAACACATTGCACCATTTAACAAATTTCTTATCCTTCTGTAAAATAATGAACAAAGTGTAATTAAATATGGTCACAATTTGAAAATAATGTCGGTACATTCATTTGTTCACCCTGAGCATTGGACAGGAGTCTGTTGATTAAATCATTCATTATGTGCCATCTCAGATGATCACCAGAGTCGTGGATCAGCTCTGTGTTCTTGTCATGACTATACCACATGCCCAAGCCATCCAGGTATTTACTTCTCTACCTTCCTCTTGCTCTTTTCCCCTCGATCTTGAAAGTTGCCACCAAGTTCTCCAATTTATTTCTTCTCATAACGTGTCTAAAAATAAATTGTGACTGTCTACGTCTTTCTCTAATCAGTGTACGGTTTTAATTTGATTCTTGTAGGACTTAGTCATTGGTTTTTTCTGTCTGTCCATGGTATTCTTTGTATTTTCCTCAGAAACCAGATTTCCACAGCCTTAGATGTTTTTCAGTTTGTCTGCTCTGTCCACGCTTCAAATCCACACAGAAGTACAGGTTCTATGTAGCACTTCACCACTCTTTTTCTCACTGCAACTGACATCTTTTTATTGGTCAGTATGTTTTCCTTCTTGCAAAAGGCTTCCTTCGTCATGACGATTCTTGTTCTAATCTCTACAAGACATCTCCCATGAGATGTTATGACTTCCGAGAATAGGAAATACCTAAAACCCATGGAGGAAACATGACCAGCCTTGACCTAATTCCAGCCAGTCCATAGGTGCTGTGCTGAATCATGACCTGGTTACATAATTATATGCCTCTGCACTGATGTGAAGATCCGGCCAGTCTTGCACACTCCATAGGTTTCTGAGCTTTAAGAATGGAAATGTCCCAGTGGAGATGCTACTTCTGTATCAGGTTGGAAGGGAGATGCTACTTCTGTATCAGGTTGGAAAGGAGATGCTACTTATGTATCAGGTTGGAAGGGAGATGGTACTTCTGAATCAGGTTGGAACGGAGATGCTACTTCTGTATCAGGTTAGAAGGGAGATGGTACTTCTGTATCAGGTTGGAAGGGAGATGGTACTTCTGTATCAGGTTGGAAGGGAGATGGTACTTCTGTATCAGGTTGGAAGGGAGATGGTACTTCTGTATCAGGTTGGAAGGGAGATGCTACTTGTGTGTCAGGTTGGAAGGGAGATGGTACTTATGTGTCAGGTTGGAAGGGAGATGCTACTTATGTGTCAGGTTGGAAGGGAGATGCTACTTATGTGTCAGGTTGGAAGGGAGATGCTACTAATGTGTCAGGTTGGAAGGGAGATGCTACTCATGAATCAGGTTGGAAGGGAGATGGTACTCATGTATCAGGTTGGAAGGGAGATGGTACTCATGTATCAGATTGGAAGGGAGATGGTACTCATGTATCAGGTTGGAAGGGAGATGGTACTCATGTATCAGATTGGAAGGGAGATGGTACTCATGTATCAGGTTGGAAGGGAGATGGTACTCATGTATCAGGTTGGAAGAGAGATGCTACTCATGTATCAGGTTGGAAGGGAGATGCTACTTCTGTATCAGGTTGGAAGGGAGATGCTACTTCTGTATCAGGTTGGAAGGGAGATGCTACTTCTGTATCAGGTTGGAAGGGAGATGTTACTTCTGTATCAGGTTGGAAGGAGAGCTCTACAGCAGGTCCCATGGGAGATGCTACATTTGGTATACTGATCTGCTTTGTTGCGTTTGATCAATTTGAATTCAATATCTTGCATTTCATATCCTACATTTGATAACATACAGTGGACACATCCCGTTTTTTAGCTGGCTGCTTTATTTGCTTTTCTGGTGACAAAAACAACAACCCAGTGACAAAAACAATAACAACCAAGAGACTAGAACAACCACCCAGTGTCAAGAACAACAACCCATTGACGAAACAACTCAGTGACAAGAACAACAACTCAGTGACAAGAACAATAACTCACTGACAAGAACAATAACTCACTGACAAGAACAACAACTAACTGACAAGAACAACTCACTGACAAGAACAACAACTAACTGACAAGAACAACAATTCAGTGACAAGAACAACAACTCAGTGACCAAAAAGAACAAACCTCTGAGATTACGTATATGATTACAATCCGGTATTGACCACAGCTTGCACAATCCAGACCTGTCGCAGACAATTATATATATTACATAACATTTTTCAATATGAGAATTTCTGACTTGTAAATTTTAAATTGAAAACTCTTGAAAGCTGTAAGTCTCTTTCTTACAGTTGTTCATTAATGGTCTACTTACATTTGCCTCTTCCAGACAATTGTTTTTAAGTGACTCTGGCAGTAAAAAAAAAAAAAAAACGATAACACAAAAAAAGAAAAAGAAAAAACCTTGGGTAGCAAAACTGAGTAGTCTAAATATTTTGAAAGAGGTAGTTAAGACACACAGACAACTGATTAGAAACATCAGAAAACGGCAGTCAACATTTGCTGACCACATTATTAACAGAAAAACACTGAAGTAGACTAACAGCTGGAATGATAAATGGGAAACGAGACAGAGAAAGACAACAAGAGAAGATTCTTTCATCATGGTGTGGAGAAATAAGAACAAAGTACATGGAATAATAACCATTGGTGGAGTAGCATGACCGACCAGGCCAGCTGGCAAGGAACTAGATGTGGTCTGTTTCAAACTGTTTTAGTGTATCAGGCTTAAAACAGGACCTTCTGTCCCACAAGCAGGTATTTTCTTCATACATCTCCATAAGCCACGCTAGTGCAGTGGCCAGCTGGCAAGGCACTAGATGACAGTTGCCAATGTAGTCTGTTTCAAACTGTTTAGTCTATGAGACTTAAAACAGGACCTTCTGTCCCACAACCAGATACCTTCTTGTATCCAGTGTATTTTTAATGACTGAGAAGAGTTTGAAAATATTGCCGATCCAAGTTTTGTATTCACCCTCTGTAAAGTTCATGCAACATAACAGGTAAATACAAAACTTGGACCGGCAATATTTTCAAACACTACACAGTCTTTAAAAATACACTCCATACATCTCCACAAGCCAGGCTAGTGCAGTGGCCAGCATGCTCGCCTGTCAGCCTGGTGGTTGTGTGCTCAAATCCCCATGGAGGTGGTTATTTGATCAAACTGATCCAGGTTCACGGGACACCCCAGCTTTAAACAGAAAGCAGGACATGTGCTGGGAAATAATGGTGGCCGGCATGATATCCACCACACACACATTGAGAGCTGGATGGTCTATACACATCGACGAGTACCATATAACCAGCATATAAGGTGTGGGAAAGGGTGATTAATTTACTTCGTACATCTTCGTCAACCTGAATATACCTTAGACCACAATCATGTGCCATGCCGATAAATGTGGGCGGTCATGTTTCATCATCTCACTCGATCACCAGTCGTTGATCAGCTCTGTGTTCTTGTCTTTACCTAGTGGCCAAACCATCCAGATATTTACTTCTCTGCCGTACTCTTGTTTTTTCCCCCCCAATCTTGCCAGTTGTCACCAAGTTCTCCCATTTATTTCTTCTCATAGCGTGTCCCAAAATATGTTAACCACCTACGCCTAATTTATCTAATCAGTTTACAATTTTCATCTGCTTCTTGTAGGACTTGCTCAATGCTTTTTCTGTCTGTCCATGGTATTCTTTGCACTGTCCTCAGAAACCACATTTCCACTGCCATTAGATGGTTTTTCAGCTTGTCTGCTCATTGTCCATTAAAAGAGCAGCAGTAAACTTAAAGTTGTTAATTTCCCTAAGGGCATTTTGTCGGGGTTTGTTAACAAAATATCTAGAACATCCTAACATGCCTTTCTGCAGACATGAAGTTCAGCAAAGATCTGGCACACTCCACTAGTTTGGAGGCTTGGAAAAAGGAAGCAGAGCTCTGCAACAGTTCCTGGAGATGGTACTTCAGTGCAGGACCTGGAGGAAAGTCTTTCCATCAACCTCAATTTGATAAATGCAGGGAAAGTACTGAAGTACTTCAGTACTAGGCCTGGAGGAAAGTCTTTCCATCAACTTCAATTTAATAGATGCACCGAAAATACTGCAGTACTTCAGTACAGGGCCTGGAGGAAAGTCTTTCCATCAACTTTAATTTGATAAATGCAGGAAAAGTACTGAAGTACTTCAGTACTAGGCCTGGAGGAAAGTCTTTACATCAACCGCAATTTGATAAATGCAGGGAAAGTACTGAAGTACTTCAGTACTGAGCCTTGAGGAAAGTCTCTCCATCAACCTCAATTTGATAGATGCAGGAAAAGTACTGCTATAAGTATGATGCAGAAATCCAAGCAATCAAGATAGCAACAGAGAAATGACTGAATACCAATCATGGTACCAATCACAGTGTTACTTTTTTAAAAATGTTGCATATCCCTTACAGGATGTTGCAGTCAACACCAACATTTTCCAGCTGCTGTTGATGTACTAGGCAAGTTTTACGTTCAGTTGGGGTTGACTGCTACGTCCTGTGAAGGTCATGCAACTAAATTTAATTTTTTTAGTTTGCCATTGCTTTCTGAACGACCGGCTCACATACCCCCGTAAGTTACCAGCGTGGCGTGATCCGCTGCCGAATCTCGCAACTGCTGTTTTCCCCATGTGGATATACAGGATTACGAACAATGTCGTTAACCCCTTGGCCAGGGAGGCCGGATGCTAAATCAGTATTTGAGGCACTCCAGTCTGGGAATTTGCCAGTACTACCCACACTACATTCTGAACATGGCAGCCAGTGTAAGGTCACCATACAGTGGATACCATCTCACTGTGGAGTACACAGAAATGAGACAGCTGATCGACTACTTAAGGAAGAAGCAATAGAAGAACATGATGTAGCTTTTACATACCACCAAAAGAAAAGAATGATCAAATCAATCAGAAAACCACCAACACCAGCTCAAGATAATTTCAACTTTATAGACAGACCAGAACAAATTATTCTGAGCCTCAGAACAGGACACAACACATTACACAACCATATGTATACACAATTCAAGAGGAAGTGTGTCAACTACCGCAGGGACACACACATCTACAGTAAATGATCATGTGATGGATAACAATGAGGAACAGAAATTAAAAACTGTACTAGCATTATACAAAGGACACTAAGTAAACTCAAGCTATAAGAGTTTCCTATCCTGCATGTCTTACCATGAAGCAGTGGCCAACATTTTTGAGTCAGGACTGAAGGAGCAATATGATATCGGCCGGCTGTCTCCAATCTGGCTGCAGTCATTTGTGATTGACTGAAGGAAGAAAAAGGCATTTGCGTAGTTTATTTTTTTTGGGTCCCATTCTGCTGTATTCAAGGAAAGCATACAAGGGCAATAATAAGAAAATCTACCTGTCTCTACTATGCAGAAATATCTACTGTTGAGCCACTAAGACAGCACATAAACAAACCTCACAAGTAGTGACCAGTGCTCATAGACTGCACGAGCCAGGCAGCCTTAATTCCTCAGCTCAAGACTCCCCTGTCCTACACAGTAGACAATAACAGTTCATAGAAGTTGAGGAAGGAAGAAGCATAGACTTGACACATCAAACTACATCACATTGAAAGCTATAGTTACCATACTCCCTTTCAATTGTTATGCTGTCCACTGTCCTCTAATCTCTACTTCTTTGATTGCCAATCCATACTTTATGTGCCACCTCTAATAGATCTATCTCTGAGCTACCCACAACACATAATATGGCTTGTGCTCTACATTTGTCATTAAGTATATATGGGGGTTGAAATTGTATCTTCTACTTCCCTTAACCCCTACTGGAGCATAAAATCTCAATCAACACATGACAAGTTGTTCTATATTTTGCCATCTCCTGTAGCCCCACTCATGTCACATTATTCATGTCCCTAATTCCCTTGTCTGTGTGTTGTTAGGTCATCTCTGATTTTGTTTGCCTTGTGGTACGGAGAAAGAACTTTCTAATTTTACTATTAATGTTTTCTCAATCTGTGTCCTATCTAAAGCCAGCACCTTTCCCTCACCTCTTGATGCACTGTAACCTGTCTAGTTGTCTCCCTTAGCTCTGCATGAGTGACTCTGCCTCACCATAAGCACCTGTCTATTCTCGGGAGGAGCAGTAAATGAATGTTTATATTTTAAAAGTAACTGTTTCAGTCATTCGTCATGTTTCTGATCCACACAACAGTACTAATTTAACATTAGAATTAAATATTCTGAGTTTCAAACTAGGTTTAATTTCTGTTTGACTTCCAGATATTTCCCAGTGCTATGAAGGCTCCTCTTGCTATTCACATTCTGACTGTAATATCACCATATGTTCCCCATACTTTGTCTACATTGCAACCATCATGTTTGGAAACTGAAAAAAAAAGTCACATGTTGCCAGGTGTTTTAAAACATGAAGAATTCACTTTATGGACGTCATGTTTTCTAACAACCAGGACTAGATTGCTGTACTGGAGACGTGGTTTCCAGCCCAGAAGGGGAAATTCTGCAATCAGGGCATCAGACTGGTGAAGAAGAGATGGGAGAAGTGCATCTCACTGAGAGATGAACATACAGAGATAGACTAATGTGTCACACCAAATTACAGGGACATGCCTTGACTCCTACACACTAATGTGCAAAAGATTTTGACTGCCTCTCATATGTTCACGGCTTGCAACTACAGTCCCACAGAGATTTGCATCTGTGTGGGAGGCATGGAGTTATTAGAGGTGGCCCAGTAATTTGCATTGGCCAGTATTTAGGTGGGTAGAGTGGCTGGCTGAGTGGCTAGAATGCCGGGCTCTCCTTCAGGAGACCTGCGTTTGAATCCTCGGTAAGGTGTGGAGTTTTTTCTGTCTGGGGCAAAAAGAAAACTCTAATGTGCACAGTTCGCAGCAACTGCACTAGCCAGGCGACCTTAATTCATCAGGCTCAAGACCCCCCCTGTCCTACACCGCAAGGTACTAGAGGCAATAAACGACAGTTAAATGACAGTATTTAGGTGAAAGAGGGTGGTTTGCTTTTGCCTTTCATCATCACCATGATCGTCACATGCCATGTCAACAAGTGTGGGTAGTCACAGTTCGTCATCTCACACGATCACCTGGGTCTCGGATCAAACCTGCATTCTTATCCTGATATGCCATGTAGCCAAGCCATCCAGATATTATCTCTTTGCCTTCCTCTTGGTCTTTACCCATAAATTATGTCAACTGTGACTAAGTTTTAAAACTTATTTCTCCTGATAACATGCTCAAATATCCTTGACTGTCTATGTCTAAGAAATTTATGCTTTTAATTTGTTTCTTGAAGGGACATCTAGTTCTCTATTCTGTCCTTCCGTGTATTCAATGTTGGAGGCAGAAAGTAATGAATAATAACTTTCGCCTTTGTAGCTGGTGAATTAGGTCAGCTTGTTGTCTTTACCCATAATTGTCTTCCATTGAAGGTTGTACAGGCTGCTGATGATAGAGTAGGGGAACTCTAGAATAGTTCATTGTAGTTCATCTACTACGCTTGAAATTCACCCAGTAAGTCTTATCAACTAAAGGAGAGACTAGGGGTTACATAGAGACATCATCACCAATGCCAGTTACATGACATTTAAAAAAGATAAAGATATAACCACCATCAAACTGGAGGAATGTGAAGTAAAAACAATGCACTGATCCACTTATTTCAATATATACACATGTTAAGGAAAGAGCACTCTGATAAAAAAAAAAAGTATACATATTCCAGTGGCTTCTCTTACCCTGATACGTTTCTGCAAGTTTTGTATTTCAGCATTTTTCTTAGTAACAGGCAGTAGCTTCTCCTCCTTCTGTTTTTTAACTCTTTCTTTTGCTCTGAAAAGGAATATGCATTAAATGTACACAAATATAATGATGCAAAGGAATGGAAATATATAAGGATGCAACTATAAACACAATTTAAAAACAAGATAATATGGAACATATGTACCCTGACAACCACCACCACCACCGGGTCAATCAGTTCAAAGACTGGTGATCAAGCAGTCTCATCATGTCCCTTCAAGTTTCTCTATTCTCAGCAGTTCACTTCATCTCTGTACAAGTGTGATCCCCAAAGCTCTTACATGTCTGTGTGATGTAGATGTTTCTTGTACGTCCTCATTTCCCCTTGGATTTTACCCTCCAGTTTTCAGTAGTCAACCTGCATGTCTCCACTGTCACTAAGCCTGGTTAGCCAACTTTTTTAAAAGCATATTTATAGATTTGATATATGTTACTGACGTTATGTATGTTATGGATTTAGTTTGCTTGTAGAAACAAAGGGTGGAGATTTTATGTATGTCACAGAGAGAGAGAGAGAGAGAGAGAGAGAGAGAGAGAGAGAGAGAGAGAGAGAGAGAGAGAGAGAGAGAGAGAGAGAGAGAGAGAGAGAGAGAGAGAGAGAGAGAGAGAGAGAGAGAGAGCGAGAGAGAGAGAGAGAGAGAGAGAGAGATGTACTCTATGCGCCGTATAACCCAAGAATGGTAACAGAGATGCAAAGTAATTAATAACAGCAATGTGGAGGTAGAAAGTAGTCAATAACAGCAACAATGCTAGAGGTAGAAAGTAATCAATAACACAATGTTGTAGATAGACAGCAACAACAGAAAGATATCTGACCTTGGAATTGAATACTCTGCTATCCAGTATCTGGCATTCTTCAGTGACTGTGGACCTTCGTGGTACCAGGTAATGTTGTCCTGGAGAAAGCAGAAACATGATTGCACATCAAGTCATTTGATGACTGGAACATCTCTTACTGCATATTCTCAGATGCCAACCTACTTTGTATGATAAAGTTATTTCTGAATGACAAAACAACCAGTAGGTACACCAGTATATTAAGATGGAGATTCTCAGCCTCAATGCAAGGACAGAACAATGCAGAGCACAATGATACATATGTAACTACTCCATTCAGTATGAGAATGGAAATAGAGGCAGTCACTGCAGCTCTTTGGTGGTTATCTGACACTCCATATACAGAGGCTATCATAGTATCTGCCTCTCAATCTGTGCCTCAGAAGGTCTGTCAAGTGGTATGAGAGGTTAGGCAGATGAGGAGCGGCTGACAGATTACGATGTCCACCTCAAGATCAGAAGGTATTGGTTTCAGAAGTTTCACAAGAACTATTGGTATCTAATGACAATATGTCCTCCTGATTTCTTTGGTAGTGAGGTCAGATACCTAGTTACATTCTATGATAAACATGGAGATCCAGTGTGCAGGGCATGTACACAAAACATCTCATTGTAGTGGGCATTGCAAAGAGTAGGCCATAAGACTCTGCCCTGGCAAAATTGTGAGGAAAGAAGGCCAATCCAAGGATAGATGGAGTCTGTTATCTTGGATTCTGTCTAGAGGAAGTAAACTTTACACAAATACATGCCAAGGTTAGATACACTGACCTTTTGAGACACATACCTATATGTGATACAATGTTCATTACAGAGGAACAAAGATGAAAAAGGAAGAATAATTAAGCTATAAAGGTATATCATTTCTACAAAACCATAGGTGGGTCTACTGATCTATCATGCATAGGTCCAAAGTCATAAGCAAGTTGAAATGCTGGCCTTAAAGGCACCATTTATGGGGACACTTATTAAGGACTATGGACAAATGAAAATCACATACAACAGGTTGTTACGGATTGAGAGAGGATTGATAATTAATCCAACTATTAAATGGCATTAGGCATCACTTGTGGCACTCTCAGGCTTGATCAATAGATGGGGGAACAATGTGGACTCATTCTTAATCAACGTTTTTCAGGAATAATCATTTTCCTTAGACATTAATTCTAGTTAATCAATATTTCACTAGATGGCGTTTTCCAGTGCAGCAAGAAACTCCTATTCTGTTAGGCCCACTGTAATCAACTATAAGATTCCTTAGCCCTGGCTCTTCTATTTTCCATTTCCAGTGTCATCACTGGCTAACATTACAATGACTAACCTTTCATGGCTGCCTTTTCATTGATCAGCATTTTATTGGCAAGCACTTCATTGGCTGTCCTTTAATAGTAAGCATTTCATCGGCTGATATTTCACTGGTTGTTTTTTCCTTGTCAACATTTCTTTGATTTTCCTTTCATTTCAAACATCAAATTTCATTGACCAGAACTTAACTGGCTGATCTTTAACTGATCACAGCATTTCATTGGCTATTATTTTACTAGCTGTTTTTTCACTGATTAGCATTTCATTGGCTAGTATTTCATTCACTGTTTTTTTTTTTCACCGATAGCATTTCATTGGCAAACTTTTCAATGATTTGCATTTCATTGGCTAGTCTTTCAAAAATCTGCATTTCAATGGCTAGTCTTTCAAAAATCTGCATTTCATTGGCTAGTCTTTCACTGGATGTCCTTTCACTGATTAACAAATCATTGGTTGTAAAATCAGCATTTCTTTAGTGCTCATAAAATAGTATTTTTGATAAAGGAGTCAGATTTCTCAACACAACATGACAAACAAATATGAAAACTAATACCTCGTCTTTCTTTTTCTGTTCCTTCTGCTTTTCTTCCTTTTTCTGCCTGATTGCACTTTCCCCAAGTTCAGCCAGCAGTTTCCGTAATCGTTCTCGTCTCTCTGCAGGACCTTCACCAAACAGGCCTGTAAAAACAGCAACAAGTCAGTCAGCCTTTCTGCATGGTCTGAGATAAACTTAGTTATATAACCAAGAGATCAGCCTTGCCGATGAGATCAGAGAGCTCTTGCTTAAACATCCTGAGGGCTGATGGCGGGGCATGTGGTTCAACCCATACTCAGGTTATTTGGAATTAAATGTTGACTTCCTTTATTTTGTGCTCACTCGCTTTGAACTCAAACGTAGTCCACAAACACTACCTTGTAGTGGCACTGGACTGAATTTTGCGTGTGGATTAGCTTTCCCTATTATCAGTGTCCCTCTCCATCAGGCAAACCCACTTTGACCTCAGAGATAATGTTGACTTCTAATTTCAGAAAGCAATGGCAAACTACTGAACGTAAAATTGCCTATAATATTAACGCAGGGTTGGGGTTGATTGCAATGTCCTGCAAAGGTCGTGCAACATTAAAAAATACAACCAAAAGTGATCAAACCAAAGGGTCTATTAAAATAAGGATGGGACAAACAAGATGGTTGACAAAATGAAATTAATGTATCAAAATAAAACATCATAAAAACTAGTATATTTCAATATATAAACTGGGTATATAACATTTTTGTAGATTATATTTGTGATTTATAGATTAATCTAAATAATCTGATACAGTTCATCATACCAAAATAAATCAAAATACTGAAAACTGTAGATATAGATGGAAAATATTTAAGGGTTATAAAAAAAATTCTCTCCCGGCCATGATCTGCTCTTCCACATATTAATATATGCAGGTGAATCATGGATGCACAATTTTGAAAAAGTAGAAAGTTATTGGAGGCCACAGGATACTAAGATTCTCATGGGCAGCTAAGAAGGCCAATACCAGTCTGTTGAATAGTTTGCCAACCCCCGAGGCACCTGCGCGACTTCGTAGAGGCACAAGCGGTGTTTAGCCACATGAGACTGAGCAATAACAGGTCTGTGATGCTCCTAGATGTCTGAAGTAATCAATGTGGACGCCTCTCTGGCAGAGAGAACACATTTGAGGAACATGACCACCTGTGCCACTCGGTATGGCACACAATGATATATACGTTACATATCTAATCTCACTATTCAGGAGATTAAGGGGGATGATTGAGATCATTAGAAACCAATGGATGCTGTAAAATGTTTGAGCCCTATATTGCGAATTTAAATCTGCAACTTCAGTCTGAGATGGATACCATGCTTCTTAGCTATAATATGATGATTTATTATCCACAATTAAATTATTGGCCAAAATTATTTATATTTAGATATACCAATACTCACAAATCGGTTCTCCTATTTGCCTCAGATTGGCCTTGACCTCAGAGTCATCTGTAGAAACTTGAATTGTTCTAGCCTGACAGATACGAAACAAAATTGTTTTAAAGTAAACATAATCTATTCGTTTTAAAAATTTAGACAAATTAAATGACCATGATACACATAAGCATGTATATTAAACAGAACACAAATAATTAAACCTAAAAACAAATGAGACATGAAAAGAGAATTACTAAATTAAATCAAAGTTCGACAAATAAAATATGCATGACACATGAAAAGATATATTCTAATGAATGTTCTGCCTTATGACATTGAATCATGTGTGAGAAAACACAAATTAGGAACAGCTTGGAAGTAATATAGATGTTGTGTCTAGCTTGGAAGCAATATAGGTGTTGTGTCGAGCTTGAAAGCAGTATAGGCATGGTGTCTAGCTTGGAAGCAATGTAGTCATGGTGTCTTGATTGGAAGCAATGTACGTGTGGTGTATGAGACAACTGTTACAAAAAACTTGGATTGCCAGAATAACTATCAAGTGACTGGAAGACTAGTGTCTGTCCAGGATTTACCACAGACTAGTGATAATGACGTGTAGGAAATTATATGGTGGCTATTCTTTACCTCCAGACATATAAGAGATTATTAATTTGTTAATTAAATCTGTGCCGAAGCAGTTTCCTAATATGGTCTGTGATGTGATAGCACCATCACATTTTCTTTCGAGGTCTGAAGGCATGGAAGAATAGGCGGCCAGTCCTCCCCTCACTTAGAGAGATGACTAGTGTGGACATTGAACCCTCGCCCGTTCATGCTCATGACACTATCTGCATAGTTCCCTATCAACTTTGCTAATTTGCCTGCTGTAGGAGATATACATGCTACAAATACTATGTTGTGGTTATCAAATGAAATGAGTTTTAAACAGAAATCTACTTCCTACAGAACAGACAAAAGATTAGATCAGTTTCAGGTTGCTTGTCACATGTGATTTTAAAACAAGCAAACATTTTGATCAGTTGAGCTGAGTCGAGTCAGGAACCGACATCATTGCACTCGGGGCATTCCCATAAGTGCTAAGTCATCATCTTCAACAGCCAGCATAGAGTTCCAGTACTAAAGGTGCCTGTTGCAATCTGATTATATGTCCCTCTTGCTTTACCTCTTAGTAATAGCTGTCACTGTCTACGAGATCCAGCTGACACCCCCCCCCCCCCTTCTGCTGCATTCTCTCTAGACCATGATAATCTATCTGTTCTTCTGCATTGTTCACGCGCTCCCAGAGGGCCTTCATGACATACACCTTATCATGCATCATATTGTCCATTTAAGATGCGGTACCAGCCAATTTGTCTGCCTGCTCATTTCCAACCACACCAGAGTGTCATAGAGAAAAGACCCAACAAATTCTTACAACCAATGACCTCTGAATCAATGCATGCCATTCAGCATGAAAGCCTTCACCTTTGCCAGCATGCTTTATGAATCAGTTACAATAACAACATGCGTATAGTTTGATCTCCAACCAGCAAAAAACTGCAGTAACCTCCTCAACCTCCATTCTCAGGCTTGAACTTGTGGTATCACACACCCTATGATACCATATTTTGATCAACCAGATATAAACACCATTGCTCACCCTGTTCGGGAGCCACAGCAACATAATGGCGAGGTGTTAGACCACAGGCCTGGTGGTTTGGGGTTTGAATTTGCATTGAGGCAGATTTTAAACACTGACCTGAGCTTCCAGTTCAAACCAGCCTAAAATATGTTCCAGGAAGTGTTTTGGGAAGTAAAGGTGACCGACGTGATACCGACCACATCAGTCCTCGAGTGCTGACTGGTCTGTGGGGCCAGCACCATATGTCCATTACACCTTTAGGCATGTAATTGCTTATAGCCGGCTCAGTGGCGAAGGGGTTATGGACGCAGTTCGTAATCCTGCATTTGAAACAGAGCAGGAATTTGGCAGCAGACAGCCTTGCTTTGGTATTTTTTATGAAATAGTTTGGGTGCCAGTTGTTCAGAAAGCAATGGCAAACTACTGAATGTAAATTTGCCCAGGATTCACAAACAGCCAAAAAATCCTGGGGTTGACTGCTATGTCCTGTAAAGGAATTACTTTGCTTTACTTTACTTACCCTTTTTCGTTTCTCAAACTCAGCCAAGGCTTCTGCATGCATTGCAGACTCGCTGGCATCAAGATCAAAGTGACCTCCTAGATACAGAAATATACATTGTATTTTTAAATCCACCTAAATTGTTCCAGAGATCATTACAGAATCATTGTTACATGCATTCTTCTTAGAACTACCAATGATGAAAAATAATTAATATTTAAAAAAAGATTAAATGCTTCTGTTTGCCTGTAATGATGTGTATTTACATCTTCTTATTATAGTTCATAAGTCTGCCGGGACGCAGAGGTGTTACCAAGGCACAAGGGCCGGGTTATATACTGGCCAAGACCTATTGACGCGTCCTCGTCGAGCGTCCTGGGCAACATGTCCCTTCGGGGTCCTGGCTAAAGTCAGTAGGATCGCCGATTCCTCCAAAGTCGGAGAGTGTCTGCCTGTACGGCGAGGAACCACCAGTCTGCACACCAATAAGCCAGACATGGGACAACAGGTACTCACACAAACCTCAGATCCTGTATGACATCACACTGATGCTGGACAACAGGATGTCTTCATCCGACATACAGGACTTTGTGTTGGAGCTCAAGCCAACGAATACAGGCAAGCAAGCAAGCATCATTCTGCCGTTGCTCATCATGCCTCTTGTTCTGAGAATCATTTCGCATACTGATGTTCCTCCATCCATCCATCCATCATGTGCCATGCCGGTAAGCGTGGGCGGTCATGTTCTGCCATCTCACTCGATCAACAAAGTCGTGGATCAGTTCCGTGTTTTTGTCTCGACCATGCCACAAGGCCAAGCCATCCAGATACTTGTTTCTAGGTCTTCCCCTTGGTCTGTTCCCCTCGATCTTACCAGTTGTCACCAAGTTCTCCAAATCATTTCTTCTCATAACATGCCCAAAAAATTGTGACTGTCTACGTCTAATGTCTCTGATCAGTTTACGATCTTCATTTGTTTCTTGAAGGACTTGTTCATTGGTCTTTCTGGCTGTCCATGGTATTCTTTGCATTTTCCTCAGAAACCACATCTCTACAGCCATCAGATGTTTTTCAGCCTGGCTGCTCATTGTCCAAGCTTCACATCCATATAAAAGCACAGGTTCTATGTAGCATCTCAACACTCTTTTTCTCGTTTCAATTGACATCTTTTTATTGGTCAGTATGTTTTTCATCTTGCTAAAGGCTACTTTTGCCATGGCGATTCTTGTTCTAATCTCTTCAAGGCATCTCCCATCAGATGTTATTACTGTTCCGAGGTAATTGTACCTATTCACTTGTTGAAGAATATTCCCATTTACTTGTATATTACACTGTTCCTCCATACCATGATGTTAAACTGTCCAGCATCTTCTCTCCTGGTCTCCCTTTGCCTCTTTTCCACGCCAACTCTCCTGCTGTCACAACTTACTCCCTTCTAATGATCTATCAAAGGCATTTGAATTGTCTCCTTCTGATGCAAGTATCCAGTTCTCTTTGTGAGTTAACTTCTTCCAAGACATCTTCATTATGCTTTTTATCTATTTATGGCATTCTCATCATTCTTCTATAAAACCACATCTCTGTTTTTACAGCAAAATTGTGAATTTATCATCTTTCATTTGCCACATTTGACTTCAGTACACCATTTTAAAAATCCTGGTTGCCTTCCTGCAACTTCACATAAAGCTGTGTGTTTGTGGAAAATTTTAAATCTCTAAAGAGGCAAAGACACACCTAAAACAAACTAGGAACATAGGCTGGAGAAAACAAAATGAAGATTACAGACCAAAGTATGACAGCATCATCGTAGAGCACAAATTACAAATGAACAAGTTACCATCTGTGATGTTGATATGCCCAGCTTCCTTGCCAGCCTCAATGGCACTGTATATTGCTGCAAAACTACTCTTGTCTGCTCCAAGCCGTTGCTTCTCAGCATCTTCCAAGCTGCCAAAGTGAATGATCTTCTGGCGTTTGGCAAAAGCAGGCCCATCTTCATCATCTGACATTTTAGCAGCTGATGTGATGAGCTGAAAACAAAAAGGTAACAGGGTGATTCTGATCCATCCATCCATCATGTGCCATGCCGGTAAGCGTGGGCGGTCATGTTCTGCCATCTCACTCGATCAACAGAGTCATGTTCTGCCATCTCACTCGATCAACAGAGTCGTGATTCTGATATAGTCTTTAATTGTAGCATGGGCATTTGAAGCTACAACAGATAACACTGCTGGGGTACAGTTGTGAATTTTCTTACTGTAGCACTTGAATTTCAGAGGCATTTATAACATCAGGTGGAAGGTGCACAATGTAGATTAAGAACAGAATAGGGCAAGCAAAAGCTGCATGTCAGAAAATGAAGAGTATCTTATGCAATAAGTCACTATCATTGAATGTAAGAAAGAGAGCGCCAAAATGCAGTATAGAACCTGTTTTGCGGTGTCAAAGTGAATCTTCGATGGTAAATGAACAAATTAGGGAGAACTCTGAGGCAACAGAGATGTAGTTCCTGAGACAAACGGTACAAATTACTTGTACTGCCAGACAATTGCATACCAGAGGCTAATGAAAATAGAAGATTATATACAACAATAAGAAAGACAACAGCTTTCTCTGGTCATGTGATGAGAAGAGAGGCATTGGAGAACATCGTGACAACAGAAAGGATCATGGGGAAGAGAGGCAGAGGCTTACCAAGAGAAATGATGCTTGATGGATTGAGACGGTGGCATGGAATAATATCAAAATAGCAGAGTTGATCCAGAACACCAGAGACTGAGATATGTGGAGAGACATGAACACCTACACCAGCTGGCAGGGCAATGGCGCTTTAGGATGATGAGCACTTGAATATCCCTGCCAACTTCTGTGTGGTACAGTACAGGATGGGGAACAAACCAAAGTCGCAGATGCCCCTCTAGGGACTGAGTATTCACTGGAATAAGTGGACACCTCTGAGGAGCTCACTGATGTTAGCGAGTGTACCATAGAATAGCCTACACTATGGCTTGGGGTAATGCACATGTTTCACAATTCCCTGAAATACCAAATCTAGAAATCAAAATCAGCTCCAGATGATTTGAAAGCAGACTGTTTTGTGTTAATCTTGATGGTATGAGCTTTGGTCATTCAGAAAACAATGGCAAACTACTCAATAATTTATTTCATTGTCTAGTAAATCACAGTCTAATAATGATGGGGTTGATTGCGACCTCCTAAAAAGGACACCCAACTAACTTTTTTAAACCACAAAATAGATACTCAAATAGACACTCATTAATTGGCATTCAATTAATCAACTCTCTGGGATGCGTCTATCCAGCAGGTATCAATACTGTTGTGGACGCCACTGTATAACTGTGCCATCTTCTCCAACTGTTTACACTGTCTATTACTATGCTCTCACCCCCCCCCCCCCCCATATATTCATACCTGTCTCCACACCCCTATATTTCATATCAGACTGTTCGCATATTTTTGGCGACCTAAATCCTATCTGGCAACCTACTATACTTAAACTCTGCAGCCAAAGAGTGCCTTCACAACTGGCAAAGCTGCCATTTCTGCTCCCACAAGGGAAGCGAGTAGTTGTGCTTTCTGTTTTTTGTATTTCGTTGTTTTATCTATCTGTGTTGTCCTGTCCTTGACAAAGATTCTGAGCATCGAAACGTCAGCCGTCCTGTGTGTCATATTGTACGCATTTGTTGTGTTTTTTAATTTATTATTTCATTTCATATATTTATTGATTGTTTCTGATTTTGGATTTTCACCTGTATTCCGGTATACAATGGATCTCCTTGTAAGGTATGTGCAAGGTGTTTGTGTTTAGTACGTTTCTTCTCGCAGGAGCTAAATATACCTATTTGTCCCCTGCATTAGACCATGCTGACCTGACCAAAGGAGATAAAACCCATCAAAAGGAACATCAAGTTTCCTGCTCAAAGAGCACATCAACCCATGGGCAGATATGAATGAGTTGATTGGTGGGTCAATCCTCTGGAAGACTTGGATTAACTCTCAAGCCCGCTGCACTGGTGTTAAAATCACCTGAGCCTGGAAAACGGCTTGCATCTATCAGTGAGGCTGGTGTGGGGACTGTTCTCAGAGTATTGCATCTATCAGTGAGGCTGGTGTGGGGACTGTTCTCAGAGTATTGCATCTAACAATGAGGCTGGTGTGGGGATTGTTCTCAGAGCACTGCATCTATCAGTGAGGCTGGTGTGGGACTGTTCTCAGAGTATTTCATCTATCGATGAGGCTGGTGTGGGGACTGTTCTCAGAGTATTGCATCTATCAGTGAGGCTGGTGTGGGGACTGTTCTCAGAGTATTGCATCTATCTGTGAGGCTGGTGTGGGGACTGTTCTCAGAGTATTTCATCTAACAATGAGGCTGGTGTGGGGATTGTTCTCAGAGCACTGCATCTATCAGTGAGGCTGGTGTGGGGACTGTTCTCAGAGTATTTCATCTATCGATGAGGCTGGTGTGGGGACTGTTCTCAGAGCACTGCATCTATCGGTGAGGCTGGTGTGGGGACTGTTCTCAGAGTATTTCATCTATCGATGAGGCTGGTGTGGGGACTGTTCTCAGAGCACTGCATCTATCAGTGAGGCTGGTGTAGGGACTGTTCTCAGAGTATTTCATCTATCAATGAGGTTGGTGTGGGGACTGTTCTCAGAGTATTGCATCTATCAGTGAGGCTGGTGTGGGGACTGTTCTCAGAGCACTGCATCTATCAGTGAGGCTGGTGTGGGGACTGTTCTCAGAGTATTTCATCTAACAATGAGGCTGGTGTGGGGACTGTTCTCAGAGCACTGCATCTATCGGTGAGGCTGGTGTGGGGACTGTTCTCAGAGTATTTCATCTATCGATGAGGCTGGTGTGGGGACTGTTCTCAGAGCACTGCATCTATCACTGAGGCTGGTGTAGGGACTGTTCTCAGAGTATTTCATCTATCAATGAGGCTGGTGTGGGGACTGTTCTCAGAGTATTGCATCTATCAGTGAGGCTGGTGTGGGGACTGTTCTCAGAGTATTGCATCTATCGGTGAGGCTGGTGTGGGGACTGTTCTCAGAGTATTTCATCTATCAATGAGGCTGGTATGGGGACTGTTCTCAGACTATTGCATCTGTCGGTGAGGCTGGTGTGGGGACTGTTCTCAAAGTATTGCATCTGTTGGTGAGGCTGGTGTGGAGACTGTTCTAAGAGTATTGTATCTATTAGTGAGGCTGGTGTGGGGACTGTTCTCAGAGTATTGCATCTATCAGTGAGGCTGGTGTGGGGACTGTTATCAGAGTATTGCATCTATCAGTGAGGCTGGTGTGGGGACTGTTATCAGAGTATTGCATCTATCAGTGAGGCTGGTGTGGGGACTGTCCTCAGAGTATTGCATCTATCAGTGAGGCTGGTGTGGGGACTGTTCTCAGAGTATTGCATCTATCAGTGAGGCTGATGTGGGGACTTCTCAGAGTATTACATCTATCAGTGAGGCTGGTGTGGGGACTGTTCTCAGAGTATTACATCTATCAGTGAGGCTGATGTGGGGACTTCTCAGAGTATTACATCTATCAGTGAGGCTGGTGTGGGGACTGTCCTCAGAGTATCACATCTATCAGTGAGGCTGGTGTGGGGACTGTCCTCAGAGTATCACATCTATCAGTGAGGCTGGTGTGGGGACTATTCTCAGAGTATTGCATCTATCAGTGAGGCTGATGTGGGGACTTCTCAGAGTATTACATCTATCAGTGAGGCTGGTGTGGGGGCTTCTCAGAGTATTACATCTATCAGTGAGGCTGGTGTGGGGACTGTTCTCAAAGTATTGCATCTATCAGTGAGGCTGGTGTGGGGACTGTTCTCAGAGTATTGCATCTATCAGTGAGGCTGGTGTGAAGACTTCTCAGAGTATTACATCTATCGGTGAGGCTTCACACTCCAAATGGCAGTATCACTATCACTATCAGCTATGTGACTACCTTTACCTATCACAGAGACTGAATAAGTTGATGCCTAGGCTAAATTTTTATAAAACAGTCACAAAATTAATATTTCAGTATGGGAGAGTTGATACATACCTAGAGTATGAATAAACAGAGTAGTTTATACGTAGCTGAGGTTTGAATAAACAGAGTAGTTTATACGTAGCTGAGGTTTGAATAAACGGAGTAGTTTATACATAGCTGAAGTATGAAGCTGTTTAAATATCAAGAATAATTTTCCAGATTGGTATCCCCAATAAAAATAATTGTGTCCCCATGCGAGTTAAAGAATTGTTAACTTGCATTTCTGTACTCTTACTGTTTACAGGCTTCCATCTTTGTTTACATTACCGACCTACTATTTCCTGCTATTGATGTCCTCATAATTCCGGTCCAAGCTGACAGTAATATGCGTCGCCTCAGAAAGACATGATTAGGCAATTCAAACACAAGGCTTCCGACTTACTGGCCTGATGAATTAACAAATAAACAAGGAAATGCTACGCACATAAAGTGCAGGAAAACCTGGTATATGTGAAGCAGGTTGAAAAGAGAGAGGAGATAGATAGATAACGAAGCTAGTGTGAGAGACAGAGATATGAGAAAGATGTGTTGATGTGTTATATAATATAAATGACAAATCATCTGTTCATATCATAGTTCCTAATATTTTTTTATTAAAAAGTCGCTTGCACCCAATTAATTGCTGAAAAATTTTTAAAAAAAACAAAAAACATAAGTGTCCAGCAGAGAATCGAACCAACAGCTCCCGCTTATCAGGCAGAGACACTTACCACTGTGCTACTGAGGATATGATTTTGAATCAACAAAAGTATATAACATAGCCACGCTCATGTCCCGATGACGTCACATACGTTAAGTCACGTGACTAGGCAAATCACGTGACCAGGACCACCCGGGGTTTCCGGGACCGGGAAAAATCACGTGATAGTTCAGCTCTGAATAAACGGAGTAGTTTATACGTAGCTGAGGTTTGAATAGACACTTCCTTTCAGTATTTCTATTCTATTTACTATTGCAGCCGGTGCCATGGCGAAGGGGTTACAGGTAGTTCATAATCCTGCATACCGCGTTTGAAACACAGCTGTGGACGATTTGGCAGCAGACCACTTTGCGTTGGTTTTTAATGAATATAATAGTTAATACTATGGGTGACAGTTATTCAGAAAGCAATGGCAAACTACTAAGCATAAGCTTCCCCAGGAATCATGAACAGCCAAAAAATGCTAGGGTTGACTGCTACATACTGTAACTAAAGGATATGCAACTAACTTATTATTACAAATAATTGCATTTAAGTTTTAACGCAATTTGAATTCGAAGTGACTATTCGCAATTCCATTGCGAATATAAAAAAATTATATTCGCAATCGAAGTAGGTCACGTGATTATTCCTATGCGTGTGTCCACATTACAATATTTTGTTGATCCGTTAAAATTTTTTTTTTTTTCCATTTTCAGGAGTTAGGTGACACCAATGCTTGTCTGATAATTTCGCTTTAGGCATATATTTTCTACGGATTTTGTGTATTAGGTGTTGTTTATCTTGCTCCGCAGGAACCTGCACACTTGTCTTTCTGTTCTTATCTGTCTTCTACTTTTGTTATCTTGGGAAAGGAGCTTAGCCACCCGAACACGAGTTCTCTCTCTCTCTCTTGCTCTAAGTCTCGATCTCCCACCTCTCCCTTTCTTGTCTTTACCACTCTTTAATGTCTTTCAATACATCTTTCTCATATCTCTGACTCTCACACTGTCTTCATTATCTATCTTTCTCCTCTCTCTTCTCCACCTGCTTCAGATATACCGGGTTTTCCTGCACTTTATAATATGCGTAGCATTTCCTTTTCCTTGTTTATTTATTAATTAATGAGGAACGAACAGAAGTAAGATGTAAGAAGAAGAGTGATTCATTAATAAATACGGAGAATTCGGCAGAATTAAACTCGCAACAGTGAACATTCCTATTTAAATTAACCACCTTCTTAGACTTCTTAATGGCCCAAACTAAAATTGACTAGTAAGCAGACGATGTGACATGTTTGTTACTTCCCGCAAATCGATTGCGAATATAATTTTTTTATATTTGCAATTCCATTGCGAATAGTGCCTCCCATTTGAATTTGTTTGTGTAACCTCACCGGTCCGGCACCATGGAGTTTGTGCACTGTGCTGAAGTTCTTTTTGTGTGATCTATGGATGAGACTGGAGCACTTAATGAGATATCCAGCACTGAAGGTGATACTTCTTTTACTTACCTGTGCCATAAATTATTATGCGAAACTAAACAAAACCAGAGCAGAGAAGTGAGGGTTAGAACTTAGATAAGAATGAATTAAATTAGAAAGTAAGCGTTGACTTGGTCGGGAAGGAGTTATTTTAAATAAATTAAAATACATTTAATAATAAAAGGAATCTCCTGAAATGTTGACAATAACGACTTACCGATTCAGAGACTTATGTTTTTTGCTCGTTGTAAGGTTGTCGATTTCTATACGGTAAAATTACCGTAAGACAAACAGAATTCAGTCTAGAAGAAAACACATATGATCCCAATTCGTTAGCAAGTGTTGAAAACACCGGAAGTTTAGTCCCTTCCATGTTTTTTAACAGCTGTTTTCATTTAAAATTAGCAAAGATAATAGAAACGGGACAAATTATATTCTTCGATGGCTTAGTCCATAGTAGAAATAGAATGATAGCGAACGAAAGAAGAAGAAGAAGAAAAAAAAAAAAAGAATGATGAACGAACATTGAACTGGAGTGATCAACAGATACATACTCATAGTAATTCTGAGGAGGTGGCCTGAGCACCTATGGATTTTCCCGGTGTCCAATGATGATTGTCCTTTAACCCATTATTATTTATAATATGAATTGATTTCTGTGAGTTTTGTCCTAAACACGAATGTACACACTAGGAGCTATGGCCGGAGTTGTAAAAAAAGTAAAGTACCCCCTTTTTTTTACACCTGTAAACAGAGTCGGGGCATATATAATATGGACGCGTTTGGGGTGCTATGGCGTGCGTGTTTTCGTGACAATTTCTTAAAATATTTTGTTCTAGTTTTTCTCTGGTGACGGCCCCGTAACGAAATCGTTACGGACACAGTTCGTGTAAATAACGAAATACAGGATGTATTTGTAACGGCAATATAAAAAAAAAAAAAAAACCACAGTCATTAAAAATACACCCTATAGTTTGAAAATATAACCTACCAGAGTAGTCTAGATAAATAGTCATGCACTATAGAAGACTCTAAATCTACGTACTGAAAGATATGGGGACAATAATTAATCAGAAAGTTGTAAGGAACTAATTACTTGAAACAAACAAGGTAAACTGTTGTTGGCCGAATAGACTGTAACTGGAAATTGGACAGAAATTACACAAGCATCGTATGATGATGATTGCAGATCTCAAAACAAACACAACCAACATGAAGACACGAAAAAGCATGTGAGTCTTACAATAAGTCGTGCAATTTGTTGCAATAATTTAGTGACAACTGGCAAATATGATGAGACAAAAGCAACTGGGCGACATAGAGATAAATACCTGGATGCCTTAGTAACACAAAATAATCGTCTCAAGAATATAAGTTAGAATATAGGTGTCAAAAACAAAATTATGTGATTCATTGTATCAATTAATTGTTTGACCAACGCAGAAGAGGATCGGAACAGTCAACTCGATTAGTACTAACTGTTGAGTCGACGGAGAGCACATCACAATGCCTGGTCGCAACTGAAATTTCAGGATTTTCGATGGATGTTTGCCACGGTTCTGTAGGTCTGTCAGTTCCCAGCCTTCAGCACCCCCGAGGATGGATGGCAGGCTGTCGGGGGAGTTGATTCTGCTGTTTTCCTTTTGTCCAACTTTTACGAAGCGTATCCACCCGGCTTTGACAACACTCCCCTTGTTTGCCTGGATTTTTGCTATATCCACTTTGGCTGCCAGTTCAGAGAGAACCTTGTTATTGCGCCACGTGAATCAGCCTTGCCCAAGGATCGCCCTGTACTCAGACAGTACGTGTTCTACGATCTGAGCCCTTTTGGGCTGTATGTTGCTACACAGAGGACATGTTGGGTCGTCGGATATACCCCAACTGACCAGGTTAACCGCTGATGGGAGGAGATCGTAGAGTGATCTGATAAGGAAGCTTATTCTCAACGGTGGCAAGCACCATATGGCGTTCCACGAGAAGGACTTCTGCGGTGTTCGCTCCCTTGACACTCACTGCCCTTGCTGCAGCTGCTGCATAGCCTTCTGTACTCGCTTGTCGTCTCCTCCTTTACGAATCTCCTGGACCATCATGTCTCTGCACTGCCTGGCAGACGCCTTTAACCACCATTGCGTGACGCTTTGGTAGTCAAAACCTTGTCTGTTGGACTGGTTGTGCCCCATCACTTCCTTTAGTTGGAGCGAATTGTGTGCCGACTCGACTGCCTCGTCAACCTTCCAATTTCCTTCCCGTCCTGAGCGCTGACTGTGAGCCGCTTACTGTTTCATCTTGGGACTCGCGTAGCATCATTGCGAGTCTGACTTGTCCGTTTTGTATTCCTCGGCAACGGACTTGAACGGGAGCACGAGGTTTGAATACAACCGTACCTCCGTCAGACATGGTGGCACCTCCAGCCACGTCCTTGTGGCTTTGCTGACTTTTTTCTGTAACGCCTCTACCGTGCTCGTGCACACGTCATAGATGAGCAGAGGCCATAGTAGCTTCGAGATCAGCATGAACTGGAGGCAACAGAACTTGAATTATCCAATGAGTCTACTCTTATTAATAGCTCGCACACCGTTTTCTGTTATCTCGTGTATGTGTTGTACTGCGTTCTTGTCCGTCAGCGAGGAATCGTATACTAAGCCGAGACTCTTGATGGGTACCTCCATCACACTGGGGATTGCCTTGTTGGCCATCTTGAATGCAGTTGCCGCCACCTTGCTCTTCACGATCGACACGCTTCTCGACTTCTTGGGCTTGAAGCTCATCCTGCAGTTAATCATGCCTTTGGAGCATGTGGTGTTCATGACTCTCATCTGGTGTCAGGATTGTCGTGTCGTCCATGAAGGCCATGAGTAGGACTCGGCATCCAGAACAAACTGCATGGTCGTGACAAATAATATCGACGAAATCGTACATCCATTGCTATATCATCTGGAGGTCAATGAAATTGGTCGTGAACGCCGAGGTAGAGAAACGGAGGGTGAATCCTGAGAAATATTGCTTACGCATTGACGTGATTTTATCTCGCGTATGTGTTGTACTGCGTCTTTAAAATCTTTAACTCTTGTGTGATTCCAGTGTTAACGTATGGATGTGAGAGTTGGAAATCAACGGTAGCTTTATATAAAATATTAGACAGTTTCGAGAACAAATGTCTTAGAAGAATTCTAAACCTTCACTGGACAGATTTCTGAACCAATACGCAAATAAGACAAGACGCTAAGCAAGATATTGTATCTAATTTTATAAGAAAACGCCGTTGGAACTACATCGGCCATGTACTCGAAATGGACAGGACAAGATTCCCCTACCAAGCCCTCATGTGGTCAGCGGTAGGGAAAAGAAAACGGGGAAGACCAAGAGAGACCCTGCGTAGAACCATCATCAGAGAAGGCTCATTCAACGGCCCAGTGAACATCCAGGATCTACAACAGGTAGCAGCCAACCGCCAGGCATGGAGAGCCATGACTTCTGCCCTATGCGCCACATTAGGCTCAAGAGGAAAGACTAACTAACTAACTAACTAATTGACGTGATCTCCTCTGGCAAGTGGTACATCCTAAGGGCTGCCACAGCATCTGGTGGGGCACTGACCCGTAGGCGTTATCCAGGTCCAACCACACAACGTGAATGTTTGACTGTTCACTCTTCGGTCGCTGGATAGCTTCCCAGATCATGGTAGCATGTTCCACACATCCAGTGACTCTCGGAATGCCCCCCCCCCCCCCTTGAACGGTTATGTCTACGTACCTGTTCACCATTAGGTTTACCGTGATTCTGTTAGCCATCACTGAAAGGAATATTTTGGCCTCGACGTTCAAAAGAGATGGCCTAAACTGGGTAATGTTTACTGAAATATGGTCTTTGGGTATTTAGGTTTTATTGCTCTTGCTCAACTCCGGACTTATTCATTGGTACCTCCACGTAGATCCCAGTATCCGTTGGAGTCTCTTAAGGACGGTTGGGCATCAATTGTACACTGCGTACGAGACACCGTTGGGGCCTGGTGCCGACTTACCTCTCGCCATCTTCACAACAGCTACGACCTCGTTCCACCTTTGGGGGGATGGGCCTTGACATTGAAATCTACTGTAGGTTCTACTGGCGATACAAGCCATTCTATTTCTCCGAGTGGAACGTCGCGCTGTGCATCCGAGTACTCTCCGCGTTCTTTGCCTGTTTATGCAGAATCATTCTGCCCTGTGGAATGCGCTGTGTGTAGACTTGAGGTGCTGCCACACCTCTCGCAGGCCCTATTTTTCAATTTCCTCTGCCTTCCTAAATTGTTTTCGAGCAGCTCTCTTCTGTGCTCTCACCTCAGCTATTAACTTTTGCTGTCTGCTCATCTGTGGACTGATTGGCTATTGATTGCAACACACACAGAGCAATCCTACTCACAGATTTACAATAAGTGTACAGGGCAGTACACACACACACACACACACACACACACACACACACACACACACCGCACACACACACACATACATACACACACACACATATATATATAAAATATATATATAACATAAAGTGTACAGAGAAGTATACGAAGAGTGTAATGCAGTATATTTACTAGTCGTTAAGAAGTGCAGTATAGTTGTTGGTCTTTAAGAACTGTACATAGTATTATGTCTATCAAGACATCTAGTGGTGTACAAATCAATTGACCCATCAGTCTTCACAAAGATTACAAATCTGTATACATATCAGACCCCAAGAAATCCAAGGTCAGTCTGCGTCTGTTTTCAAGAAGTGAAACGGGAAGTTTATTTCGCAGTCTTCAAAAGGTAAACAGAGCTGTGTATGTCTTATCCTCCAATAAGCTAACAATGTAGTATAACTATAATGTAGAGTATTTAGAACACGTCTTTTTTTTTTTTTAGACAACCATTATCAATGATCACAAATTGCTAATGACCATAAATCAGGTGAGATGAAGACACCATATGTATTTGCAATACATATGTTTGTCTGGTATAGCACATACATACAGCTATACAAATGAAGAAGGACACATAAATCTATTTTGAAACGACACTACTACTACTACTACTACTACTACTACTACTACTACTACTACTACTACTACTACTACTACTACTACTACTACTACTACTACTACTACTACTACTACTACTACTACTACTACTGTGGCGAAAGCCTGGCTGCACCCTCTCCTCTTGCTTATTATTCAGTGTATGATAAAGAATAATTAGAAATGTTATATAAATGTTACGATCACATTATATTTACGGTTTATAGAGTAATTTAGTTTGGCTGACTTATCCTGGCCAACTTCAAACCAACTGACAACTGGCCCGGAAACGACCACTTGCATATCCTAGTTCCATATCCGGTCTCACTCTTCTGCTAGCCATTGCAGACAGCGGTCGGGGCCCATTTGTGGTGTTCAAAAAGCAACGTTTATTTAAATAGTAAATTACTTAAATAAGTAATAAGAAAGAGAAAATTTTATATTGAACAAGGGCCCCGATCCGTAGTGAGAATCTGATTCTGGAACTAGGTAAGATCAAACGATTATTATTCCTATATATATTTTTGATGTTCATAACAGTTTTGCAATGAATGTGAGGTTACGACATGATGGCCAGCCAATTCCACAAACGGCATGGTTGCCCATAGAATATATATTAGTTAATAGAATATTCAATTTACAACCGAGTTCAGTTGTACAAACTCGTTCTTAATAGAACGAAACACATCACGTTCTACAATATTCATATAAATCCGGTGTCTAAATCTTTGATAAATTCGGAGAATATGATCGCTGGCAGACAAAGGAGACACTGCAACGTGGTACAAAACCACGCTAGTTTTTAAGTATACTCGGGTTGAGATACTTTGTTAATATATTAAAATAAGGTTAATATTACTGTTACTGCTAAGACTAGAATATACAGTACTGAATGGAATGGTTTAAATCAAAGAGTAGGTATTTCATCAAAATGGCCTCGCTATATCTAAAACCAGCCCCACGCCATGGCATGACCTAGTTATCATGCCCACGCCGCTTGGGCGCCCATACTGTTCTTTTCTAGATTAGCTCAGTTCTTAAGTATGGATAGGATCTCGTCTCTAGTAATACCTTCTCAAGAGGAAGACTCTTCTTTATATATATATATAGATGGATACGTGGATGACTATCACCAACCTAGGCAGTATTCATTGGAGACTATTCTCAGGCCTCTCGGAATGAATATCAGTGGAGAGCATATTCAGACACCTTAGTATCTGGAACAATTTCCTTACTTTACAACACACCCTTGTGTCTCTTGCACACTTAGGAGCATCAGTTGTGATTGTTAGGTTTGTGATCCATGTCTTTTCCTATCACATCATCAGTACTTGTCTTGAATATTTCTTTTCGCTGAAGGGAATTGGATCCATTCACTCATATATATATATATATAATTCAGGATCAGACTGTACTCTCCTCATGAATAGAGATAGGCACTGTCACGTACGAGTTTAAATCCATCCTTTCCTTTCGATCTGGTCGGTATGTCCAGTCAGAATAACAGTTAGGAATATGTCCTAATAATTACAGCTGCCTTTGCCTTATGAGAAGACTATAGCTATAGCAGAATGGTTGAATAAAGATGGAAGAGTGATTCCAGACCATAGCTTACCAGATGTCCTGTTTGACTTTATTTGCAGAGTTGTTGTGGTGCACCCTCATCATCAACCAGCCTCAGCGAGTTCACCCAGAACCATTTGTTGCCTGAGTCAAAGTAGTACAGTTCCCTTTGCTGTCATCATCAAGTGAGAACTGATGGACTGGAGAGGAAAGCTGCAGACAACTATCGTGGGAGCACTGGATATGAGCTGAGTTGCTAACCATCAATCTGAATTCAACCCACCACCGAATGCTTTGCTGTGCTTCTATGATTTAAGAGCACATGAAACTTTGTTTGCTGTATTAGCCAGAAACCAACATTAATCCATTTTACTTTTATCTCCCGAGTGGAGACATTTTTTTTCTTTTCTTTCATTTATAATTAAACTGTGCTGTCTGATTTGTAGAACATCACACAAAACTTTACCTACTGCCTTTTTCACCTCATAATAATTAATAGTAGTGTAGTGTGTAAGGATAGAAGTTGAGTGAACTAGTTGTGTCTCTCCTGTATGTTATACTTGAGGGCACTGGGGGATTTTCTTCATCCCTGGGTAGCGTGTCACTGCTAACTAAGTCAGCTATCATCTATCGGTGTATAGTGTCCAACTTTACTTGCATTTCCCTGTGCCACTGATAGGAAGGTAGACTCATCTGGGACCAGGATTCATACTATCTAGACCCAATACGAGCCTTTTTGTCTTCTTCTCCTACAGTGGACTGACCTAACCAAGGGTCAGCTTTTCTATCTACATCCTTACCCGTAGGGTTTTCTTATACGGCTGTAGATTACGCGACAGATTGGTGTCTCGTCTCCGGGATTTAATTTTAACCCAATCCTACAGATTGAGCTGCTCCTCTGCGAGATAATTTTTTTTCAATAAGTTCACTGTCAACTGTATAAATTGCCTGTAACACTATAGGTCTACTAGATGATTGTGTAGGTTGGTAGGATTTCCTTTCCACGTAATTCTCACACTAAGACTAGACGGTTCTAGTATTAGTTGACTGCGAGTAAATATTTCAATTTTTATACGCGAATAAGAAAATATACAGCAAAAGCAAAGTGGGTTGGTGACAGATTGGTAAGTGTGTTTGTTTGTCATAATTAATTGCTATACATACTATATTAGGGCATTTAATTAAGTTGATTGATAGATAGGGGGTGAGCATTGCTTAAAAGTTTTTTCAGGTATCTCATCTAGGTGTTCAATTATCATGTCATTTGACAAGCAACCCACTACCCAGGAGTTGACGGAGAAAGGGACATTGATGGGATATGAGGGTGATGAGTTGAGGAAGTATATCAGAGAGGCTGAAAGAGAATGGAGGCAAGAACAAAGGGAAGAAAGAATCCGGATGGCGGAAATAGAATCCGAAAAACAGATGAAACAGGCTGAACTGGAGAAGGACAAGGAGTTAAAACTAGCCGAACAGGCGAGACAGCAGGAGATAGAATTAAGAAGACTGGAATTACAACACCCAGATGCTTCAAGATTCAGTAGTGCGAGTTCTCCAGTCTATAGTATAGATACTCCTCCAGCACAGAATGGTTCTCTGGGATCCATGAGTTTTCCTCTGCTGCCATTTGATGAAAAGACTGAGCAGATGGACAACTGGATTGACAAATTTGTTTTGATGGCCGAAGCATATAGCCTGCCCAAGGACAAATGGAATTTAAAAATTTCACAAGGACTCTGCGGCGCAGCGTATGATATATTCTCTAAACTACCTCCTGGACAGGAACGGGATTTCGACTCTCTGAAAAGTGCTCTTCTCAAGAGGTATGAGTTGACTTCATCTGCCTACCGAATGAAGTTCCGAAACGCCAAGCGGTTGCAGGGAGAATCGTATTCCCAGTTTGCCTCACGGTTACATACTTATGTCACCAAGTGGGTGGGACTGAGTGAATACGAGGCAACCTACGCAGGGCTAGAGGAGATGATTTTGGCAGAGCAGATGAGGGAGACAATGCCAAAGCCGATGCAGACTTTTGTGGCAGAAAATGGGGGGACTCGGTTAGCGGAGATAACCTCTCTGGCGGAAAGATACCTAATGGCCCATGGCGAAGCGAATACCACAAAAGCTGGAAGTAGTTCTCATGTTGAAAAACCACAACTCTCTAAGAATTCAAATAACTCCGGTAAGGACAGCAGAGGACAATTTGGGAAAAATGTGGGTCCTCATCAACATCATGGGTTTCAACAATCAGCACAAAACCCACCCACAAACCATAGCGGATGGGGCAAACCTTATTGCAAGAACTGCAAAAATCATGACCATCACACACGGTTCTGCAAGAATAAACCCCAAACCCACTATGCGGCGTGCCTAGCTACGGGAACCGGAGACCACCCCAACAAGAAATCTGGGAGCAATGTTAGACCTCCTGTGGTTGAAACTATTATGGTAAATGGGAGTCAGGTGCGATGTCTATATGATACGGGACTCCAGTATGATTCAGTTATCGCAAAATACCTAATCAAACCCGGCCAGCTAACAGAACAGACCGTTACAATAAAGGGGGCCACCATGAGCTCTGAGACAATAGAGGTGCAGATTGCAAAGGTAGATGTGGAATCTAAATATGTCACTGGGACGATTTCTGCAGCAGTGATGGAGGATCCGGTGTACCCATTCATGTTAGGATGTCGGTATGTCTACTTGGGCGAACCAAAATCACCTATAATTGTTGCAGCAGTGCAGACCAGAAGTCAGACAGCAGTGTCGAGTGAGCCTGATCTTCATCTTAATAATCCACTACCTCGAGAAATTCGGGCTGCCCAGGCAGAAGACCCAACACTGAAACCCTGCTTTGGTAAACTACCTAAAGCACGGAATCCACCTAAAGGGGGCAATTTTTATATGAAAGAGAAGCTTTTGTACCGGCGGGCGGGAACCAAGGATCACGACCACGGGCAACTTGTTGTTCCATGTAAATTCCGGAATCAGATATTACATATGGGTCACACCATATCTTTCAGTGGACATATGGGAGTGGGTGCCACTACTCAGCGTATTACGTGCCACTATTTTTGGCCAGGAATGTCTGCCGATATTCAACGGTATGTCAAGTCCTGTCTAGAATGCCAACGGGTCTCACCTAAACATTGGACCGCCCCAGTAACTTTGGGCGAAATGCCAATTTTGAGTATTCCGTTTGAGCGTGTTGCCGTGGACATTGTTGGTCCTCTGCCACGCTCCAAGAGGAAGAATGCATTTATTCTAACTCTAGTTGATACATGCACTATGTGGTCAGAAGCCATAGCTCTACCTGGAATAGATTCCAAACGAGTAGCGGATGCCCTAGTGACTATCTTCACCAGATTAGGTTTTCCTAATCAGATTTTGACAGACAATGGTTCGCAGTTCCGGGGGAAGTTAATGGAGGAAGTCTTCAATACATTTCGGACTCGCCATATCCATACAAGTCCCTACCACACTCAAGCTAATGGGACGGTGGAACGCTTCAATGGAACCCTCATGTCGATCCTACGTAAGCTAGCACAGGAGAAGCCAGAATGTTGGGATGAGTACCTACCCGCAGCATTATTTGCATACAGGGAAGCACCACATGCATCGACAGGACTTCCACCTGCTACACTATTATTTGGTCGACCCATAAAAGGACCGCTGGAGGCCTTAATGAGGACTTGGACTGAGGAGGGAGCTGATGAAACAGTATGTTGAGGAGTTGAAGCAAAAACTGGAGACAGGCTGGAAATTGGCAAATTCCAACCTGCGTCGTGCCAGAAAGAAACATGCCTCAGCCTATAATAAGAAAGCCAAGGACCGTTCTCTGGAGGTAGGAGACAAGGTCTTATTACTTTTACCCCAAGGGAGTAATAAGCTTGAAATTGGATGGCAGGGACCTTTTCCCATCATAGAAAAAGTATCCCATACAAACTACAAGATTGCTATTCGAGGAAAACAGAAAGTATTCCACATCAACTTACTTAGAAATTATGCTGAGAGGGTAGCAGTTCCACCGGTGCATCTTATGGCATTATCGGTGGCAACTGAGGTAGAAGGTGGAGAAGACTCAGGTGTAGAGTATCCGCTAAAACCTCAGGAGACCATGAAGGATGTCGTCATCAACCCTGACTTGGAGACGTCTGAGTTGGAGAAGATGAGGCGAATTCTAGTGTCTCACGCCCCGGTGCTAACGGATAGGCCAGGTCGGACTAAGCTCGTAGAGTTTGACATGAAATTAACGAACGCAGATCCAGTCCGCCAAAAGTATTACCCTGTTCCCTATGCAAAACAGGAGGCTTTACAAGCCGAAATAAATTACCTTTTAAAAGAAGGAATAATTTCACCCTCGGAGTCACCCTATAGTGCAAGTGTGGTGCTTTTGAGAAAACCCAGCGGCGAGCATCGATTGTGCATCGACTATCGTCAGCTAAACGGAGTCACAGAATTTCAAGCGGAACCTTTACCGGATCAAGGATTACTGTTCGTAAAACTGAGTAAAGCGAAGTATTTTTCCAAGATAGACCTCAGTAAGGGGTACTACCAGATTCCAGTAAAGAAAGAAGTCCGACCGTATTATGCTTTCAGCACATCTGACGGCCATTACGAATTCAACGTGCTCCCATTCGGGCTGAGCAACGCTCCTGGTGTGTTCACCCGAATGATGAGATTGTTATTAGATCCATTAAAGGACCCGAGTATCAGTAACTTTATGGATGACATCCTCATCGCCTCGGACACTTACGAGGAACACCTGCAGTCCATCGACAGACTGTTAAGGAGGCTGGCAGAGACAGGGCTCACCGCCAGACCAGCAAAATGCCAGCTCGCTTTCCGGCAGCTGGAATTTTTGGGGCATACAGTGGTTCAAGGACACATGCGCCCAGAACAAAAGAACGTAGATAAACTACTCAAGGCTACCAGGCCCAGGACCAAGAAAGATGTCAGATCCTTCGTATCCCTCTGTGGATTTTATCAGTTTATCAAAAACTTCAACGTTCTAGCTGCACCATTAACAGATGCCACCAGGAAAGGAGCACCTGAGCAAGTTAAGTGGACGCCAGCGTGTGAAGAGGCTTATACTATGCTGAAGGACAGACTAACAGCGAAGCCTATTTTACAATTACCCGACTTGTCGTGCCCATTTACCTTAAGGACGGACGCGAGCAATGTGGGAATTGGAGCAACTCTTTTACAAAAGGGTCGAGATGATGGAGAGATGCTGTTTCCAGTAGCTTACGCTAGCCGCAAGTTAAATACAGCGGAAAAGAACTACTCCACGATCGAGAAAGAATGTTTGGCTCTGGTATGGGCTATACAGAAGTTCCAACCGTACCTATATGGAACAAAGTTTATTGTACAAAGTGACCACCAGCCTTTGATGTTCTTAGCCTCATCCAAACAATTAAACACAAGATTGATGAGGTGGTCACTATTACTGCAACCTTATACCTTCACCGTGGAATATATTCCCGGCAAATATAATGTTGGAGCAGATTTCCTAAGTAGACACTGCTCTACAGAAGACGAGGTTGTGGCTACTCAGTGTTCCCATACACTAGCGTGAAAGCTAGCAAACGAGAGGGCTTAGCCAGAGTGTAAAAGTCCGTCTCACGTACTTTTTTTCCAATGGGGGACATCTGTGGCGAAAGCCTGGCTGCACCCTCTCCTCTTGCTTATTATTCAGTGTATGATAAAGAATAATTAGAAATGTTATATAAATGTTACGATCACATTATATTTACGGTTTATAGAGTAATTTAGTTTGGCTGACTTATCCTGGCCAACTTCAAACCAACTAACAACTGGCCCGGAAACGACCACTTGCATATCCTAGTTCCATATCCGGTCTCACTCTTCTGCTAGCCATTGCAGACAGCGGTCGGGGCCCATTTGTGGTGTTCAAAAAGCAACGTTTATTTAAATAGTAAATTACTTAAATAAGTAATAAGAAAGAGAAAATTTTATATTGAACAAGGGCCCCGATCCGTAGTGAGAATCTGATTCTGGAACTAGGTAAGATCAAACGATTATTATTCCTATATATATTTTTGATGTTCATAACAGTTTTGCAATGAATGTGAGGTTACGACATGATGGCCAGCCAATTCCACAAACGGCATGGTTGCCCATAGAATATATATTAGTTAATAGAATATTCAATTTACAACCGAGTTCAGTTGTACAAACTCGTTCTTAATAGAACGAAACACATCACGTTCTACAATATTCATATAAATCCGGTGTCTAAATCTTTGATAAATTCGGAGAATATGATCGCTGGCAGACAAAGGAGACACTGCAACGTGGTACAAAACCACGCTAGTTTTTAAGTATACTCGGGTTGAGATACTTTGTTAATATATTAAAATAAGGTTAATATTACTGTTACTGCTAAGACTAGAATATACAGTACTGAATGGAATGGTTTAAATCAAAGAGTAGGTATTTCATCAAAATGGCCTCGCTATATCTAAAACCAGCCCCACGCCATGGCATGACCTAGTTATCATGCCCACGC
>OY992884.1:91996591-92004003 GCA_963921405.1 Cepaea hortensis | reverse complement strand
TGGCCGGTCATGTTCCCCCGAGCACCGGGCTGCACCGAAGAAGGTACCTGCACATACATATAGGACTTCCTATGGTGTGACAGGCTTTCCGCTACCTGACCTGAACCCCGAACCGTTCTTTCAGCGAATCTCTGCGCCCTTGGGCTGGTGGACTTATCATCGGGCTTCCCCTCATAGCGCATGAGGAGACTGGAATGGAAAGTAGTAGACTTTCCCAGGATCACCACTCCATAGTGCTTGTGGAGCCCCACTTTATCCACTAGGAATGGGCCCTGCCACCCGATTTCGAATTCGTTCCCCTCGATTGGGAGGAGTACTAGAACTCGGTCTCCAACCTCTAAGGATATCTTCGTCTTCGTCCGTTTCTCAGGTGTGCATTTACGGCACTCCGGACAAGACCTAATATACCTGCGCACGTCGCCTGTCATTCCCGGCCACCAATAGTACCGGGATAGACATTTACTGGTTGTCCCTACAGTCAGATGTCCGGTTGGGGACCTGACATGTATCGTTCGCAGCAGATTAGCTCTGAAGCTCTCAGGAACCAACTTACGTTCCCTCTGCCTTTTCTCTGTTCCAGTCTGAATTAACGGTGACTGGTTATCAGAGTTGAACTTACCCTGAGTTAACGGGTTTTCATTGTTGGGCAACCATTCCGAACAAGGACACTCCGTCGCATCCTTGCTCCGAGCATTACTCATTCTATCCGGGTGAGTATTTCGGAGACTTACCTTTTCGAAACCCTCTTCCTCGGTATCTCTGACCTGCCTAGACTTATGGATGCTAGGGTGTTCTGGTTCGCCCAGAAACACGTACTTCCGGCCAAGAATTAGGGGATAGAGAGGATCCGGTACTACTGCCGCCTGAATGCGTCCAGTAACGTACTTGCTCCGAATCTCCACATTGGCAATCGGGCAACGTAGCGCTTCAGCACTCCTACTGGCTGGCTGTATCTCCGCCATCTCCCCGGTGAGTTGCTCTGGGCCTGTCAGGTGGGATGCAATTACAGCTGAAAATTGCAATCCCGTGTCGTAGAGGCACAACACCTGTTGCCCATTCACTTCTACTCTCTCAACCACTGGAGGTCGTCTAGGTTCTCCATTCCCATCAACCGACTTCACTTTCCTGCAAGGTCTATCCCTAACCTCTGCAAGACAAGCAAAGTGAAAGTCCTTGGGCTTACTCTTACACACACTCGTATTGTGAGTGCTGGACTTGCAGAATCTGCACCATCGTTCACTCCACTTCCTCTCTGGAGAACTAGGTGGGCTATTCTTACCTTGGTTGACGTTAGAGATCTTCTCTAAAGAGTTTACCTGTTAACTTGGTTCATCAGAACCTTTGTTCTTCTTGGCCTTCTTGGACTTACCTTGATCCTTATCTTTCGATCTCGGATCTGTTGGACTGGTGTCCCCAGTCTCGCCATAGACTTCAACGTATCTTTCGGCTAACTTGGTGACTATATCCAATCTCTCAGCCCCATTCTCACCTAAGAAGTTTCGCAAGGGTTTAGACATTTGCATTCGCATCTGATCTACAACCATCAACTCACGCAAACTTTCATACTCCTCTTTAAATCCGGCCAAGGCCATCCATTTAAGAAGGTATGAGTTCAATCTCACACTGTATGCTGAAAACAGCTCACCAGGCTCACGCTTCGCAGTCCGAAACTTCCTTCGGTATGAGTGCGCTGTGATCTCGAATCTCTTCAAGAGAGCCGCTTTCAATGCCGGGTAATCATTCTGTAGACCCGGTGGCAAGCGTGCATACACTTCATAACCTTCGGCACGGAGTCCCTGGGAGAGTTTCAAACACCATTTCTGTTTGCCTAGCCCCATTGCAATAGACATGGCTTCATACTTCTCTAAGTATTGGTCTATCCGTTCCTTCTCGGGTTCGAACGGCTGTAAAGGCCATTTCATAGCCTGGTAGTCACGTCTACTGGTTGACTCTGAGCCAGGAGGTACACCTCCTCCCATAGCTCCATCAGTTACACCTGTAGCAGGCACTTGTGCCTCGAGTAGCTTCATTCGATACTCATGGTCACGTTTTTCCTTCTCGGCTTCCAACTCAAGCCGCTTCATTTCAGTATCAGCCGCTATCCTCTTTTCCTCAAGAGCCACTTTACTGGCTTCCAGTTCTCTTTCTGCTCTCCTCCTCTCTCTTTCCTCTTGGCGAAAATTTCTTTCCACCTCTTGGACATAGGATTTCAAAGCATCTCCTTCAAGACCAGACTTACGTCCAGTTTCCTGAACTTTGTCTAAGTCTAACTCTTGGGTAGACATGTTGACTCTGATAGGTGGGTACTCAAGTATGTGTGGGTGAAGCAATACAATGAATCAATAATCAATAGTACTAACTAATCACCAAAACACAAATGTCCGTCAGACAGTTAGGAGATAGGTAGAAGTAGTAGAATCTTATGTAGACTGAAGTAGAGGATAAAGACAAAGTCCCTATCCCTATGTGAGAGGTCTACAACACACAAAGATCTTGGAATAATCCCGGACGGGCCCCCACTCTGTATGGAGTGTAACGAGTTCACCTTGGGTAGTGAGAGTGAACCACACCCGAGGTGTCTCTGGCACTCCCGTGTATTCTAGCCCCAGGGGTTGGACGAGCAGATACACATTTTTACTCTGTGGTTGATCTCATGTTAGTTAGTTACGTCTACACGCCCCTCCAGATTCTAGACCCCCACTAACTACCTACACCTGTTGAACAATGAACACTTAGGCATCGTCCGAGACCACACTCAATCATTATACAAAGAGTAAGTCAACTTACATAAAGTTTATTCTACCCTTGAGAATATAGAACTGAAATGACCATCCTGATAGAAGAATCTATTTACACAAATAGAAGATAGAGTAGAGACAGAATTAGAGATGTAGGTGTCTTCATCGAGTTGAGAAGTAGAGTGGATGCAGATGTCCCATCCAGTCGGTCCACCACTCACCCGGCTTCCTTCCAGTGAGATGACTAGAACCTTGGAGACCACTCCGTCTCCCGAACGTGGATCCACAACAATAGAGTCACTGCTGGACTACACTTCACTGGACCAACTGCATCTATATCACTCCCACGGAGTCACTGTTAATACAGTTCTCGAACACTACCGGGTGGGAGACAATCCTCCTGGACTTGGCTCCAAGTATTCGTTACTGCGATGAACTTAACTAGTCACTGACCAATCGAATGGTCAGTCACTCCTAGCACAGTCCCACTGCAGAACCGATATGGCATAGACCAATTCAATGGTCCCTTCATCACATCACCGGAACATGAATGACCAAATGTCACTGACCAATTCAATGGTCTCTTACAGTCACACTGCTTGTAGAATCAGATATGGCTACCGAAAATGTTACTGAGTCCTACTAGAACACAGTTTATATCTTCATACTGAGACAGTACATTCATAGAATCAGACATCTATTTCACGGAAACAATTCAGGTTGGACTATAATCCATAGTCCCTTCCACCGGGTTACACTTGCCACAAGTCAATAGCTGGTGTAGTTCTTCTCAAGACCTGCCCCTAGAGCTGTCCAAAGAACCATTCAAGTGTCTGAAGATCAGTTACTTCTGCGTTTAGGCAGAACCCCCGTCATAATAGACGGACCGGTGTTTCCTTTCGTTGAGCATGATTACTCAAAATGCTGAAATGTTCCTGGCAAAAACAGAGTATCATCTATTATTTGAAAACGATCACAAACCATCACTTCCCACACGTGCACCTTCAGGGCAGTTGTATGTCTTGAAGCAAACTTCACGCATGGTGAATCACATTGGGTACCTGGTGTGGTTGAGTCTGGCGTGATAAGTAAAGAACTGAACCCTTCGCTCTGTCACACGAAGTGGTTTCCTGCCAACAACAATTATAGTTGACTGGTTCCTCAACAGGCAAACTCCTGAAAAGGAAGAGCGACCGGTGAGAGTATACTGGCCCAAACATTAGTCCACATGCATCCTACCAATAACTACTCAACCCTCAGTCATGCTACTTAGTTATGCATATAACTAAAGCATTATCTCTATATGGAGAGTAGTAAAGCATGGGTTCACAAATGTCAGCTGGCCTCACAGAACAGCCCGTCAAACAGAGCCAGAAATCAGAATGACGAGTCTGATCATCGGTCTCACCTATCCCTAATCATCTACCAGTCGTCGCTAACGTCAGTAGTGATACAAGGCTGTTATTGTTCTAATTTAATCGAACTAAACAAATAGGTAAAGAGTCCCTGGACTCGTTCCTAACATCATCAATGTTCATTAAAAAACATAATCTTGATCAATATACCATCCCTCGGGATATAGAATAGGACATGATCACATCCACTATGTACACAAGCCTGTTTGCTGGTGGGACCACCTGCCCACGCCATAGCAAACTCTTCTTATCAGACTCTGCCTTAGAGTCAAGAAGCCTTCTTGAGAATACATGTTCCCCACATGTTCCAAGGGTACTGTTCCAGTTCTGTCCTCCCAAGTGGTTTAGCCTTGGCATGGACTGAACTTCATCGTTGGTTTGGTCTACCAACACATACTTTCATAACTTGCTTTCACATCCTCCATATCCTATATTTCCCCAGTCTCATACAGCCTCCTTGCATCCTTCCATACTTCCAGCACCTTAGCATTCACTCGCACGAGCGCCAGTATGAAAGAAACAGGATAGCTCAGACAAGATTTCAGAACGCATATTTACATCGTGACGGCACGCAGTGTTATCACGCGTCGAGCTATTCGGCGTTCAGAATTACCCCAGGTCACATCATATACATATATATAGATATAGCACCGAAGCAACTCACCTTTCCACAGAAATCCGCTGTTCCACTCAATGAATTCACTATTAAGTTACTACACAATAGTTCCCTCATTTCTGGTGGCACAGAACTAAGTTCTCCCTTTTCTTAGTAACTAAGCACAATTTTGTCTGAATCTCCCCCTACCAACTTACCTGGTTTTCTAACCGTTCTTCTGGCTTCAGCAACTGACTGACATAATCTAAGTTTCCATCCGGCACAAGTAACTATGTTTTATTCTAACACAGCAACCTAATAGATGCAACGATTGGCAATATATAGTACATATATTTGGAACCCAAATCGCCCACATCACATTACGGTGTTTCTAACAGCTGATTCGCGAGCACACGGTAAACAAACCCACGATTCACCGTCAACTACGTTATCGATCGGTTTGCTAATTAGTATGCAAGGGCATCCGCATAGGTAATGAGGTTAGAACAATGGCGTGTGGAACACACGTACAAAGTTAAATGATTTAAACAAATATCTACCTGAATGATTAGAAACCAGCTCTCCAGCCACTTCCGAACTGTTCAAGGGCTTCTCAGCTTCCTTTCCATAACAGTCAGCCGAATCATGGTTGAGGTGAGACGCAACACAAAAATGGCTCACATCAGGCCTGCGTCTGTTCTCGTCGAACACAAGTAAGTGAATGACGGGTTTAGCCACATTCCCGCTTCGTGCCAACTCAATGCGCACTAGAAGCGAGTGCTTCTTGAGAAAAGATACTTTCTCGGGAAACCGTCATTCCCCGCCTAGAGTTTCTAGATCTCTCTGCACGAGAATTTAGAGCGATACCAAGCATCACGGGTTACTCGAATTCCGGTGTTTCGAGAAGATTCTAGATAGTAAGTCCTCCATCGGCTTCCCTCAGTCTATTTTTAGCTGGGAAAGTCCCCGATGACGCGCCAAAATAGTGCAGGATCTTGACGACCCAAGACAGATAAACGCGTTTCGTCACAGTGTGGTTGAATGCGAGGTGGAATGTGTGGTTGAATATGTAATTGAATGTATGGTTGAATTTTCGGTTGAATGTGCAGTTGAATGTGTGAATATGTTGTTGTATGTGTGGTTGCTTGTGTGGTTGAATATGTGGTTGAATTTATGGTTGTATGGGTGGTTGAATGCGTGGTTGTATGTATGGTTAAATGTTTGGTTGAATGTGTGGTTTGTAGATCCTCTATGCTAGGCTGTAGTAGCTCTAAAGTTCAATCACTGTCAGTCATGTCGTGTGAGATCTGAAAGGGTTTGCACCAGTCAGATCAGGCTGGTGTATACACTTTCATTCCGAAAGTAAGGTATCCTTGTGGATAACTTGTGCTGCAGAGCTCTCCTTCTCGTCTCAGCTCAGAAACCAGCAAATGTGTAAGGCCAGTACAGTAACTTTCCATCTACGGAAAGGTATTCTAGGATGTAAACAGATCCAGATTCAGCAGATAACATACAGACTGCAGCAATTAGGTCAAGGTTGGTCATGTGTTCTCCACAGATTCTAGACATCTCGTCAACATATTCCACCCCAGTGCTAGAAGCCAACGTCAAAACCATACAAAATACATCCTAATTGGTTCTATATACGAGTGTTGTTCAGAAAGTAATGCACCAAACCATTTTCCTCAGCTAATAATGAAGATAAAAGCATGACATTTTGAACACGTCAAGACCCGTGGCAACACGGGAAGCAATCAACAAATTGGGTTGGCCTGTACTACCCCATCAACCCTATAGTCCCTATTTTACACTATCAGATGCACTCCGTGGGACAAGGTTTGAATATGACGAAGGAGTGATTCATGCAGCGGAGAAATGGCTACATGATCATGTCTAAATCTGGTACGGGCAAGGAATACATGCACTTGTTTCACGCTGGCGTAAAGCCGTACAAGTTGATGGGAATTATGTTGAATAATGCTGATGTTTACATGCCATACCCATGTATATTGTGTATAAATTTCATGCTTTTGCAATAAATAATTTAATTCAATGTTGCATATCCCTTACAGGACGTTGCAGTCAACAAAAGCATTTTTCAGCTGCTGTTTATGTACTAGGCAAGTTTTATGTTCAGTAGTTTGCCATTACCGGCTTCGTAGCTTAGAGGTTAGCGACTTCTCTCCGTAATCTCGTATACTCTCGTAGGTAACGTGATGACGGTGAGAATCAGCAGTCGTTCGAATCGCATTGGTAACGTACGGGGTATGTGAGTCGGCCGCTCAGAAAGCAATGGCAAACTACTAAGCGTAATCTTGCCAAGAAATCAACATACAGCTGAAAGATGCTGGTGTTGACAGCGATGTCCTGTAAAGGATATGCAAAAAAATAAAAAGTTTGCCATTGCTTTCTGAACGAATAAATTTCAATAAATAGCTCCTGAGAAAAACGATCATGGTGCAATACTTTCTGAACGCCCCTCAGTTGTCTATTAGTCATCGTCGCCAACATTACCATCATCGTCATCAACATCATTATCGTCATCATGTACTATCACAAGGCGCCTTACCAAATGGCGGTGAGTGATTTTTCTTCTGATCATGTCTCGATCTCCAACATGTCCCTAAGAAGGAACATGATATGGGCCTGTTATGTCATAGGATT
>OY992884.1:91979091-91989091 GCA_963921405.1 Cepaea hortensis | reverse complement strand
AGCGGGACATCTTGCTTATGATCGAGAGGTCTTCCGGAAAGTTGTTATGGAAGCCAGGTTCTGCAAAGGACATGCTACTGAATTAATGACCTTTGTTCCATCTTGTTGTCTGATAATTGCTGGTGTTGTGTATCAGACTACAGTTACAGTGTTGGATGATTATCCATGCTTTGATAAGGATCACGGGTACAGTGTTGGATGACTACCTGTAACAAGCTACGTGGAGGGTCCCAAATAGCCCGGTCACAATATTTCAAATATCTTCTATAGCCCTGGCTGGGATAGGTCTTTACCTGCCAACCCTCCTCCGTTTTCCCTGGACTCACTGTCACTCTTTCTTTCGACCTATGGACCTATTTCCTGCAGTGTTCTTCTGGCTGACGCATAAATACCATGGCAGTCGTCAGAACAACTTGGAAGTAATTTTATTAACCTAATCAAGAACAGCACAGGAACACATAAAGGCAGATAAACAGATAGATCTACACAGACACTACACTGGTAAAGTTCCAACACAGAGCCTCAAGTCGCCACAGTCACAGATCCAGCTTCAGATACTGTCTGATCTGTCCACACACTTCTCACCAAAGATGTCCGAATCACCTTCCTTCTCCAGCAACTGGGTGTAGGTTCAACCGGCTTTTGTAGAATCCAAGCGACTGGTCTGTTGAGGACTTCTGTTCATTGTCATCTGAATTAGTTCGGCACTAGGTCTTCACTGACCTATGAAAGGCTTTAGTGTTGCCGATAAGGTGAGGTGTTTGTGAAGGATAATGGATGGGTCCTTTTAATGTCCGGTATAAAATGGGTAGGCCCGAAAATCACTCTCAGGCTCCCTCCAGACAACAACTGCTCTCAGGCGTATGTTGTTAAAACAAAACCGGCAATGCACCAGTCATACAAACTGTCCTTGCCTCAAGACCTGCACCTTGCCTCTGTCTCAGAGTTAAGCACACCAAACCTTGAGTTGGCCTCGTTGGACATATTGGCGTTAGCCTAGAAGCACTGGTGATAATGTCCCTTAGAAGACATAGTCACTTCCCATAGAAGAGGACCCTGGAGATGACAAATAAAACCTGAGCGACTGGGCTGACTCATGTATCATACAAATACACTATATTTAATACCTGAATGACCAGGCCCTGACCTGTCAGGTAGCCCCTGGATTGGCCACGTCCGGGTTTGAGTAGACCTCCAGCTGGACGAAGTCCGGTTGTCTTTTTGGCCACAAGACACACCCTCCACACTCATACCAAGCCTTTATTATGATTGGGCACATTCATTCCCATGCTTCCCTCTCACTTGCAAACCATGCCTTTCTCACTCGCAAACCATGCCTTTCTCACTCGCAAGATCTTGTGGTGTGGTGCGCCCAGTAATCTGTGTGTTACATCTCATTACCTAATAGTATAGTACTGGGGTTGTATGGCACGCAGTGTAGTTCCCCACTCCCGGCAAGAATAGGAAAGAAGATACTACCCCCTCCCGGCTCTGCTCTTGTTTGAGCTGTCGCCGCAATGTACCAGCAGTGCCCCACAGAACACATAGATTTAGCGGAATGCAGGTTCTCTAAATGAGATAAAGAAGTCCATTATCTTCCCTACATCATCCTATCTAGTAACAGATGAAAGAGATAGTCCTGTGAATGGCCTTTTCTGGCTCAAGAAGATAGATCAGAGATTGGTGTACCCCATCCCCAAGAATACCATAGCCATCCACTGAGTATATACAACAGAAAGATGACAATCTGTCCAATTCAAGCCGTAGACAGAAAGATAGCAACAGCTCATCTGACGCCAAGAACAAATGAAATCCTCTTGGGAGATATATGGTTCAGATTCACTTCCCCGGCTATGCCAAGGACAAGACGCGCAGCCAGATCGGCTAACGGTCACCCAACTCGTCATTGGTTATGATTGGCCTTTCGCCAATTCATCTTTCCCTTCAACACATTGTATATTTATAACTCCATGTTTGGCTGGAGTACCCACAACCCAAGCCCTACCTTTCTTCACCACTTCAGTAGGATGTTGCATCTCTGTCCCAATCTTCAAATCGACTTGACAAGATGCCACTATCCAACGGTAGGTGTGTACACGGCCATGAATTGCTTAGCAGCCGCACCAGCGCACATTTGGCGCAAGGCGCTCCATCGGGTTTACCCGATGTGAAAGACATTGGCTACTTGCTCCATGTAAAGATTGTGATAGGAAGATAACCCAAAGAACCATCTTTCATGGAGATTTGAGAGAACAAGAGAACTGAGAGCTTCCGAAAGCCGTTCCCCCCTGTCTACCCAAAATAAAAGAATGCATAAGGACATGGACCACTGGCGTTTCGCTACATAGGCCCCCTCTTAAGAAAGTCGAACCCTACGAACTTTCTACTGTCAGTGGTTCTGTTCGAATGACCCCACCCTCACATTCAACCATAGGATGCCGTGATAGGAAATCTGCTCCCACATTCTCCCTTCCGGGGATATATTCGACCGTGAACAGATACGGTTGTAGGAGCAATGACCATCTCATCAACCTCGCGTTCAGTTTCTTAGAAGTTGCCAAGAACGTCAGAGGTTGATGGTCGGACCGCACTTTGAACTGGACTCCATACAGATAAGGTTGAAATTTCTGTACCGCCCACACTAGAGCTAGACATTCCCGTTCGACGGTGGAATAATTCCGTTCGGCGGGTAACAGTTTTCTACTGGCATACGCCACCGGACACAACACCGAAGGATTATCTCGCCCTTCCTGCAACAGAGTTGCTCCAATCCCTATGTTACTCGCGTCGGTTCTCAGAACAAACGTTTTCTCCAAATTCGGGAGTTGCAGGACTGGCCTATCCACCAACGCCTGTTTCAGCTTCCCATAAGCCTCTTCACAGCTCGGGGTCCAGACTATAGGATCTGGCGATCCTTTCTTCAGGGTTTCGGTTAACGGCGCCCCAATTTCGTTGAACTTTGGAATGAATTTCTGGTAAAACCCACACAGAGACAAGAAAGACCTAACATCTTTTTTGGATTTAGGACGGGGTGCGAGACGGACCTTCTCAATATTTTTTTCTTCCGGTACCAGTCCCCCTGGGGTAATAGTGTGTCCCAGAAATTCCAAGGATTGATATCCAATCATACATTTGGCTGGACGGGCGGTTAACCCCTCCTCTTTCAATCTTATGAAGATCTTTTCCAAGGATTTCAGGTGATCCTTCAGATTGTCAGACGCGATGAGAATATCATCCATAAACGAGACGACAGAGGGATCCCTTAAAGGGTCTAATAACTTTCTCATCATGCGTGTGAACACACTGGGCGCATTGCTCAGCCCAAAAGGCATCACCTTAAATTCGTAATGGCCACTCGGAGTACTGAAAGAGAGCATGGGCCGAACCTCAGGCTTCACAGGGATCTGATAATATCCCCGGCTTAAATCAATTTTTGAGAAGTACTTTGCCCTATTTAATCTGGCAAACAATTGATTTGTGTTTGGTAACGGCTCAACTTGGAATGTCGTACAACTATTTAAATGCCTGTAATCAATACATAAGCGGTGTTCCCCGCTTGGCTTCCTCAACAAGACAACCCCGGCATTATAAGGAGAAGTCGAAGGAGTGATGATGTCGTCGTCCAGAAGCTTCTGGATTTCAGTTTCCAGGGCCTTCTCTTTCGAAAATGGCACTGGATATATTTTCTGGCGAACGGGGTCTTGGGTAGTCAGAGTCATATCAAACTCGACCAACCCTGTCCGCCCTGGCCGATCGATAAGAATCTGCTGATGGGACTCCAACAAACGGATGACACGGTCTGTTTCTTCAGCCGACAGATCAGGATTTATATGTACATCCCTATAGGTTTCCCCAGGGTGTAATGGATACCCCCTATCCGTTTCTTCGCCCGATTCAGTTTCCCTCGCGACCGCCATAGTCATGAGTGGGAGAGAAGTACCATCAGATCGTTCTTCATACTTTTTGAGAAGGTTAATGTGGAAGATTTTGGATTTCCCCCTGATCCGGATGGCATAGTTGGTGCGGGAGACAACCCTTTCCACCGAGAAAGGCCCCTGCCAACCAATCTCGAGTTTATTGGAACCTACTGGAAGTAACAACAGAACCCGATCCCCCACCTTAAGAGACCTATCTTTCGTCCTTCTATTGTAGTAGGCCGCGTGTCTCTTCCTGGCCGCTCTCAGATTCTGAGCTGCCAAAGCCCAACCCGTCTGGAGTTTCTTCTTTAACTCTTCGACGTATTTATATGAGGATACAGCTTCTTCAGAAGTTTCCTCCTCTGTCCAACATCTCAATAAGGCTTCTAAGGGACCCTTGATTGGCCTCCCGAATAGTAGAGTGGCTGGAGGCAACCCGGTCGACCCATGGGGAACCTCCCGATAGGCGAACAAGGCGGCTGAGATATACTCATCCCATCTGTCTGGTTTCTCTTGTGCCAGCTTCCGAAGCATGGTCATCAAGGTACCATTAAACCTCTCTACTTGCCCATTAGACTGAGGGTGATACGGGCTTGTGTGAATGTGGTTGGTCTGGAAGATACGAAAGACTTCTTCCATCAGCTTACCACAGAACTGAGACCCATTGTCCGTTAGGATCTGGTTGGGAAATCCCAACCTAGTAAAGGTCTCCATCAGTGCATCAGCCACTCGCTTAGAGTCGATTGTGGCCAAAGGTATCGCCTCGCCCCACATGGAACAGCAATCCACCATCGTGAGAATGTACTTATTCCTCTTCCTAGTCCTAGGAAGAGGACCAACAAGATCGATGGCAACTCTCTCGAAAGGAGAGTTCATAATGGGCATGTCTCCCAGAACTACCGGAGCTGTCCAGTGTTTTGGTGCCACACGCTGGCACTCTGGGCACGACTTGACGTACCTACGCACGTCTCCAGTCATCCCTGGCCAGTAGTAATGGCAGGAAATGCGCTGGAGAGTTGCCCCGACACCCATATGTCCACTGAAAGAAATGGTGTGTCCCATATGAAGAAGCTGTTCCCGATAAGCCTTAGGAACCACCAGCTGTCCATGCTGGTGATCCTCCACTCCGGCTCTCCGGTACAGTAACCGATTCTTCATATAATACTGACCCCGTCTTGGTGGGTCAGAACCTTTTGGCAACTGGTTGAAGCAAGGTTGCAAAGTAGCATCCTGGCTTTGAGCAGCTCGTAACTCCCCAGGCAAGGGATTCACAATCAAGGCCGGCGTCTGCTCATCCTCCAATTGAGATCTGGTTTGCATTGCCCCTACGTACATGGGTTCGGTTGGAATCCCTAGAAAGACGTAGCGACAACCCAAGATCATTGGGAAGATAGGATCTAGCAGAACGGCTGCCTGTATAGTGCCGGTAACATATTTTGATTTGATGTCCACCTTCGCAATTGGAAGAGACATCGCTACCGCACTCTTTGTCGCCGTTTGAATCTCAATAGATTCCCCGGTTAGCTGCTCTGGGCTCACTAAATGTGATGAAATTACAGCCTCAAACTGCAGACCTGTGTCGTAGAGACACTCAACTAGTTGACCGTTCACAAGTACCGTTTCTACTACTGGTGGTTTTTCTAAATCTTTGTTCCCAAGATCCCTCCCTTCTACCTCCTTGTGAGACCCTTCCCCGGTTTCCACAAGACAAGCAGCATAGTGAGAGTCTTTCTGTTTACGCCGGCAATCTACCGTATTGTGTGTGGGAGATTTGCAATAGGCGCACCACTTTTCACTCCACTTTCTTTTAGGAGATCCAGGTGGACTCTTACCAGAGGGTTTCTTACTAGGAACTTTATCGAAAGGATCCTCCTTCTTGGTGTGAGCTGTTTTAGGGTTCTTCTTCTTTCCAGCCCATGTGTCTGGTGGTCGGGGATTGGGTTGTGACAATTCCCCATTATCCCCATGAGCTAGCACATACCTTTCCGCCAACGTGTTCACTATGTCCAACCTTTCTGCCCCATTTTCAAGCAAGAAGGTTTGCAATGGCTTAGGCATCATTCTCTTCATTTGGTCCACGACCACCAATTCTTCCAAACTTTCATAGTCGTTAGCAAATCCAGCTAAAGACATCCACTTCAAAAGGTAAGACTTCAATCTGACACTGTAGGCTGCGAACATCTCTCCTGGCTCTCTCTTCGACTTTCTGAACTGTTGTCGATAAGTATGAGCTGTCATCTGGAACCTTTTCAAAAGTGCTTTCTCCAGAGCTTCATAGTCATTCTCCATACCAGGTGGCAACCTAGAATAGACCTCGTACGCGGTCCCCCTCAGGCCCTGTGAGAGTTTCAAGTTCCATTTCCCTCGTTCCAATCCCATAGCCAAAGCCATCGACCGAAATCTGTGAAGATACTGGTCGATCTTATCTTTGTGTTCATCGAACGGGAGTAATGGGAACTTCATTGCCTGGTATGGACCGCTACCAGAAGTTGTTGAGTCAGGGAGAACTGCGTCTCCCACTGCACCGTCTCTTTCCTTGGCAGTTTGAGCTTTCAGCTCCAACTCTCTCATACGGAACTCATGGTCTCTGACTGCCTGCTCGGCCTCCATCTTCCTAGCCTCAGCCTCCGCCTCAATCCTCTTGGCCTCAGCCTCCATCCTCTTAGCCTCAGCCTCCGCCTCAATCCTCTTGGCCTCAGCCTCCATCCTCTTAGCCTCGCGCACAGCCTGTCTGTAGTCTCTTTCCACCTCCTGCACATATTTCTGTAACTCCGCTCCATCATATCCCATCTCACGCCCTGTAGCCTGTACGTCAGCGACATTAAACCCAGCTGATGCCATCTTAAACTCAGAGGGTAAGGGAAGAGGTAATTGTCTAATAAAATTTTTCTCACAATTACACAACAAGTTACATTACACGACCACAACACGTCGTATGTCGGTCAGTCTGTGTCAGGAAGAGTATAGACAATAGCCAGGCACAGTAGGCAGAACCTATTGATAGAAAACAAGGATATCTGTCCCCTATCACTAAATCAGCCAAAACTCCACCAGGATTTCAAATATCCCGGGACGTGCCCCCAGAAATTGTAACAAGCTACGTGGAGGGTCCCAAATAGCCCGGTCACAATATTTCAAATATCTTCTATAGCCCTGGCTGGGATAGGTCTTTACCTGCCAACCCTCCTCCGTTTTCCCTGGACTCACTGTCACTCTTTCTTTCGACCTATGGACCTATTTCCTGCAGTGTTCTTCTGGCTGACGCATAAATACCATGGCAGTCGTCAGAACAACTTGGAAGTAATTTTATTAACCTAATCAAGAACAGCACAGGAACACATAAAGGCAGATAAACAGATAGATCTACACAGACACTACACTGGTAAAGTTCCAACACAGAGCCTCAAGTCGCCACAGTCACAGATCCAGCTTCAGATACTGTCTGATCTGTCCACACACTTCTCACCAAAGATGTCCGAATCACCTTCCTTCTCCAGCAACTGGGTGTAGGTTCAACCGGCTTTTGTAGAATCCAAGCGACTGGTCTGTTGAGGACTTCTGTTCATTGTCATCTGAATTAGTTCGGCACTAGGTCTTCACTGACCTATGAAAGGCTTTAGTGTTGCCGATAAGGTGAGGTGTTTGTGAAGGATAATGGATGGGTCCTTTTAATGTCCGGTATAAAATGGGTAGGCCCGAAAATCACTCTCAGGCTCCCTCCAGACAACAACTGCTCTCAGGCGTATGTTGTTAAAACAAAACCGGCAATGCACCAGTCATACAAACTGTCCTTGCCTCAAGACCTGCACCTTGCCTCTGTCTCAGAGTTAAGCACACCAAACCTTGAGTTGGCCTCGTTGGACATATTGGCGTTAGCCTAGAAGCACTGGTGATAATGTCCCTTAGAAGACATAGTCACTTCCCATAGAAGAGGACCCTGGAGATGACAAATAAAACCTGAGCGACTGGGCTGACTCATGTATCATACAAATACACTATATTTAATACCTGAATGACCTGTCAGGTAGCCCCTGGATTGGCCACGTCCGGGTTTGAGTAGACCTCCAGCTGGACGAAGTCCGATTGTCTTTTTGGCCACAAGACACACCCTCCACACTCATACCAAGCCTTTATTATGATTGGGCACATTCATTCCCATGCTTCCCTCTCACTTGCAAACCATGCCTTTCTCACTCGCAAACCATGCCTTTCTCACTCGCAAGATCTTGTGGTGTGGTGCGCCCAGTAATCTGTGTGTTACATCTCATTACCTAATAGTATAGTACTGGGGTTGTATGGCACGCAGTGTAGTTCCCCACTCCCGGCAAGAATAGGAAAGAAGATACTACCCCCTCCCGGCTCTGCTCTTGTTTGAGCTGTCGCCGCAATGTACCAGCAGTGCCCCACAGAACACATAGATTTAGCGGAATGCAGGTTCTCTAAATGAGATAAAGAAGTCCATTATCTTCCCTACATCATCCTATCTAGTAACAGATGAAAGAGATAGTCCTGTGAATGGCCTCTTCTGGCTCAAGAAGATAGATCAGAGATTGGTGTACCCCATCCCCAAGAATACCATAGCCATCCACTGAGTATATACAACAGAAAGATGACAATCTGTCCAATTCAAGCCGTAGACAGAAAGATAGCAACAGCTCATCTGACGCCAAGAACAAATGAAATCCTCTTGGGAGATATATGGTTCAGATTCACTTCCCCGGCTATGCCAAGGACAAGACGCGCAGCCAGATCGGCTAACGGTCACCCAACTCGTCATTGGTTATGATTGGCCTTTCGCCAATTCATCTTTCCCTTCAACACATTGTATATTTATAACTCCATGTTTGGCTGGAGTACCCACAACCCAAGCCCTACCTTTCTTCACCACTTCAGTAGGATGTTGCATCTCTGTCCCAATCTTCAAATCGACTTGACAAGATGCCAATATCCAACGGTAGGTGTGTACACGGCCATGAATTGCTTAGCAGCCGCACCAGCGCACATTTGGCGCAAGGCGCTCCATCGGGTTTACCCGATGTGAAAGACATTGGCTACTTGCTCCATGTAAAGATTGTGATAGGAAGATAACCCAAAGAACCATCTTTCATGGAGATTTGAGAGAACAAGAGAACTGAGAGCTTCCGAAAGCCGTTCCCCCCTGTCTACCCAAAATAAAAGAATGCATAAGGACATGGACCACTGGCGTTTCGCTACACTACCCATGCTGTGATGGAAGATCACTGGTAATGTGAAGGATGATAATGTGTATGTTTCTTCATGGGGATGCCCATTTTGTCATCGCTTCTAATCATGAATTTTATTTATTAGGGCATTGACATTATTAATCAGATGTTGTATCTTTTCAATTCTGATTCCCTATACACGGACCTGAATTTCTTATGATATCTCTAAAGCGTTTTTTTTTCTTCTTGTAAGCCGTAGAGATAGAATGAGATTCTCTTTGTCTTCGTATTCCTCTCTTCTTCTACGGCCCATGAGCAGTCGGCGTTGTGCTATTATCTCTATCATCTCTGTGCGGTTACACAAAGGTACCTATAAACCGTATATGTACCTTTGATGAGCCGCAGCGTCACAACTGACCCCTAATCCTCTACTTTTCTTGTGTTTCAATAGGATTTTAATTATGTTTCTAATTTAATGTCTTTTTTTCATTTTCAGATCCTTTGTACTTCACCATTAATTATGGCTATTGGGAAAAGAAAAGTGGACTCCGAGTGTCGATTTTCAAGGAAGAATGGGAAGTAAAGTACTTCTTTGTGGAAACAAGGACCAGAAAACCAGTTGCGTTATATGCAGCGAAAATGTTACCATTTTGAAAGAGTCCAATCTTTGGCGTCACAACGAAACAAAACATCTATCAACATATTAAACGTTTTCTGGAAAGTTACGCTCTGGGAAATATGAGACCATTAAACGTGGTTTTGAAACAAAGAAATCTGTTAACAAGAAAATTTGCTGAAAATGAATCTGTTACACGTACAAATTACACAACAGTGCATAAGATGGCAGAAAGAGGAAAACCGTTTACTGATGGCAACTTCATCAAAGAGTGTATGATCGAA
>OY992884.1:91939091-91974091 GCA_963921405.1 Cepaea hortensis | reverse complement strand
CGATGCCTTTATTTTCCAGAGACAATTCCCAAGCACGAACTCAAACACAAGTGATTGTTTTATAGCCATGCTGTTTTTAATTTATTGTGTTTGTATCCGTGAAATACTAGCACTAATTTATACCTGTATGTCTTGCTTCCTTAGATTTATTTCCAGCGGCCTATACAGATATTCTGAAATCGTCAAGTGTGTTCGCTCACAAGCAGATGATATCTGAAACGTGGAACCCAATGAGAGGTATACTGAACAGACAGACAAATCTTGTCCACATAGACAGACAAATTGTATCCACAAATACAGATTTACAGTCAGACAAATGTTTCACAAACGTGCAGACGGACACATTGAGTCGACAAGTACAGACAGACACATCTTGTCTACATATTCAGACAGACATATCTGGTATAAGTGTAAAGACAACCAAATCGTGAAAACGTGGTGGACACATAGAGAAAACATACAGACAGACTATCTTATGCACATTACACAGACAGATCTGGTGCACACGTAGAGAAATCGTAACAACGCGAACAGTCAAATCGTGTCAATATGTAGACTTATCGTGTGCAGGCGTGCCTACAGACACATGGTGGCCATAGTACAGTCAGTCAAACCGTGTCCACAATTACAGACAGACACATAGTTTCTACACGTGCAGACAAACAGTCCATGATCTGCTCAGTGGTAATGCATTTACAACACACTAAGTTATGTACAACACGGTATCGATGTGTAGGATATGTAACACAGGGATGTGTAATGTCTCCAGATCTGTTTTCCCTGTATAGTGAAAATATGATAAGACATGTACAAGATATGAAAGGAATCATCATTGGACGAAGAAACACCAATAACATTAGATATGCAGATGATACAGTATTGATTGCAGACAGTGAGCAGGATCTGCAACATTTAGTAAATTGATTGATTGCTTGATTTAGGAACCGACATCACAGCATTCGGGACATTCCCATAAGCGCCCCATCCCCATTCTCAGCAGCCAGCGAAGAGTTCCAACACCAATTGTACCAGTAGCAATCTGATTATATGTCCGTCTCGCCTTTCCTCTGAGCGTCGAGCGTCGGCCAGATCCCCTCGTCACTCCTCACTGCCTCATTCTTGCCAGACCATGATGATCCATTTGCTCCTCCGAGGTGTACACGTGCTCTCACAAGGTCGCAACCACGTCTATCTTGTCATGCATCAATACTCCACCAAGTTTTGCAGAACCAGCCAATCTGTCCGCCTGTTCATTCCCCAGCACATCGCCATGGCCCGGAGAAAAGATCCAGACTATGCTTGCCACCCGTGACCTCCGAAGCGAAGCAAGCCACTCTGCACGAAGCATGCCTGTCCTCACCTTCCTCAGCATGCTTTCTGAGTCAGTTACAACCACGATGTGTGTGTATCATATTCTCCATCCAGCGGAAAGCTGCAGTGACCGCCTCCACGTCCATTCTGAAGCTAGATGTTGTATCATATGCCAGGCTTTCCTGCACCCCCAGGCACTTCTTCTACCTGTCGACACCGAACCATCTGTGTAGATAATCACATCACCCGAGCGAGCATTATCCTGAATTAGTTGCTGGATTTCCACTTCCACTTTAGTAGATGCAGTTGTTGCAAACAGTGAACAACTTGGGTTAGAATTAAATTGTAAGAAGACGCATATTTTGGTCGTCACTAGGAAGAACGAAATACCACAATGTAATATACAGGCAAATGGGCATATTATTAAACAAGTGAATCGGTACAATTATCTGTGGGAGATGCCTGAAGAGATTAGAACAAGTATCGACGTGATGAAGGTAGTCTTCTGCAAGATGAAAAACATACTGATCAATAAAAAGATGTCAGTTGCTGGAGAAAAAGAGTGTCGAGGTGCTATATAGAGCCTGTGCGTTTGTACGGATGTGAAGCGTGGACAATGAGCAGTCAAATTGAAAAACATCTAATGGCTGTGGGGATGTGATTTCTGAGGAGAATGCAAAGAATACCATGGGCAGACAGAAAAACCAACGACCAAGACCTACAAGAAACAAATGAAGATCGTAAACTGATTAGAGACATGAGACGTAGACAGTCAACATTCTTTGGACATATGAAAAGAAATATATTGGAGAACGTGGTGACAACTGGCAAGATCAAGGGGAAGAGAACAAGGGGAAGACAGAGAAGTAAATATCTGGGTGGTTTGATCACGTGGTATGGTCGAAACAGGAACACTGAGCTGATCCATGACTCTGGTGATCGAGTGAAATGGCGAATCATGACCGTCCACGCTTCCTGACATGGCACATGATGGATGGATTATGGTTCAGTGTGTTATCCTTATTGTTATAGATCAACCGTAATGGTTATGTATGTTATCATTACTGTTTTAGATCCAACATAACGGTTCAGTGCATTATTGTTGTTATAGATCCAGCATTACTGTTCAGTGTGTTATCACTGTTGTTATAGATCCAACATAACGGTTCAGTGCTTTATTATTGTTGTTATAGATCCACCATAATGGTTCAGTGTGTTATCTTTGTTGTTGTATAGGGTGTGTGTTTAATGACTGTGCAGTGTTTGCAAATATTGCCGGTCCAAGTTTTGTATTCACCATTTGTAAAGTTCATGCAACATAATAGGTAGATACAAAACTTGGACTGGCAATATTTTCAAACACTGCACAGTCATTAAAAATACACCATGTACATCCAACGGCCTAAACGTTCATCCTGTGGGCACCGGGAACTATCTTGGAGAGTAAAAGCGACCGGTATGTTTCTAATCACATCACCCACCCAGTGTCGATAAGTGAATACAAATATGGGCCACCATATACCGAATATGCTTTAAGGTGTTGAAAAAGGGTCCTTTATATTCTTTCTTTATATTTTTTTATTTTATTTGACTTTGATGGCGTCTGCTATGTAAAATAACTCACTCAATCTTTATGTTTGTGGGTTGCTGTTTAAGTCTTTAGAAAGTCTTCTATAGGGTGTATTTTTAATGACTACAGTGTTTGAAAATATTGCCGGTCCAAGTTGTGTATTCACCTTCTGTAACATTCATGCAACATAATAGGTAAATACAAAACTTGGACTGGCAGTATTTTCAAACACTGCATCATTAAAAATACACACTATATTAGAATTTGCAAAGATTATTTACAAATCTAGAAAATTTGTCTTGAGACAGGAAACTGCTTCGGTTCTGTAGTGTGATCAGACATCACATTGTGTACGCTTGAGTGAAAGAGGGAATTGTTTGCTAGCTTTTCTCTCACTTTGTAGGCGACGAGTGCAGTAGTCGAATTCACCTCAGACCTTGCGCACGGCATTATCAGCGCAGTTTCTTGTCAGCTCATGCGTCTTTCGATATACATGTTACAGAAGTGAATGAACAATGAATCAATCGAGAAAAAAAATCAGATCTATCCAACAAGAATTCAGCATAGAAGGAGATCGGTTATGAAAGCAAATACAACTTTCAAAAATGAAATAAGTTGGGCATGTGAACAGGCATGAAAGTCTACACTAGATGAGTAATGAGGGACGTATATATATATATATATATATATATATATATATATATATATATATATATATATATATATATATATATATATATATAAGGACTGGTAACGATTAATTTAAATTTAATAGTTAACTTTTGAAACACTAACTATTAATTAGTAGGTTTTTTTTTTTAAATTCGCATATCCTTTACAGGACATCGCTGTCAACATCAGCATCTTTCAGCTGACTGTTGATCTCTTAGCAAGATTACGCTCAGTAGTTTGCCATTGCTTTCTAAGCGGCCGGCTCATTATCCCGCTAGTTAACAGCGTGAGTAGAACCGCTCCCAATTCTCGTGCACTGCGAGACCCTGCGTGGATAAACGGGATTACGGAGAAAGTCGTGTAACTCCTCGGACAGAGAGACCGGTAATTAATAGTTAATTTTGATTAAAGCAAAAAAATTATAGTCACATAACTCACATTGATAGTCGTATGTGTCAAACATCGAAATAACACTGGGTTGCCTTGGTCATATGTCATCTAATAACCAACTACGCAAACAGACGAGAGTGCTGACAGTATTTGCTTCAAGTGCGCATCTTATTAACAATATAACCAGTAGTGATGAACAATCGTTCACAAGGAACCGACGTAGCCGGTATGCACAGAAGGTCTTGGCAAGAAATGCCAATTTTGGATATCGATGTTCATTAAGTTTCCACTATTGTAGAGGGTCAACCGATTCAGCTACTTTCTTCTCCATATTATAACGCAGTAATTCACCAGAAGAGCTGTCGATATGATCTTCCGTGTCTGAGTCAGATTCCATTAGCTTGATACGATTTTCATTTGGTTCACATATAGTTTCATAGTCAATGTCAGTATCATTCGTTGCAGCAGTCTCCATCTGCTCATCATGAACATCAACTGCTATTCGTTGTTCAATACGTGAACAAGTTCGTCCTTTTAAACATCGTTTGACAAACACTTCAGGTATGAGTAACGTGGATCAAGTGCTGGTGCATTCTGTAGTATTTCAATAGTTGTCATATTAGCTACATGTTCACTGAAGTCATTAATAGATGCTGCCTTAAATTTAGCTATATCATCGTGTACAGTCATCATCGTGTACAGTCATATGTTTTGTCAACGATGATAGCAGTGGCAATACACAGCTACATGAAACATAATCTTGACCGCCAATCAGGACCGTGTTCTGACAGAATAAGTCAAAATCTTTGATATACTTCAAAATTTTCTCCCAATCCGAATCTGACAGTTTTGGACCTTTGTATTGCTTCTTTTTATCTGGTATGTAGACAGTTAATGCTTCTCTGGCCTGTAGAAGACTCTTAGCATAATAAAAATACTGGTCCATCTCGTTTGTACATCTTGCTGCAGCTTACACAATGGTGACTCAGTACAATTTTGCAACTCGGTTGTGTTTGCAGCATTATGTTTAAAATCTCCGGCAATTTTTCGATATTTGCCAAACAAGGTTTTGATATCAGCGGCTTTAAATCCATGTAATATGCTCAGTTGTAAGTTATGAACCAAACAATGAGGAATATGTGCCTAACCGGTTTTATCAACAGCTGAAACCATATTTCTTGCATTGTCAGTAACTAGAGCCTAGATTCTGTTCGTTATATCCCAGTCTATTGCAAACTGTTTATATAACTCGGCAACACTGTCAAAATAATGATGTTCAACAACATTCACGCTTTCAAGAACAGCATTTTTTGGGTTAAATTTTCAGTCATCGGCAATCAAATGGCCAGTAATTGCACAATAGCAACGCAATTCCGTTTTTCACATATTCTTTAACATTTTGAATCTTGCTGTTATTCTTAGCAGTCAACAGTTTGTCAGTAGTGCGGCGGGAAGGCAGCTTATATTCAGCATTTTCCGATGCTGTCCGTAATATTTGTTGAAGGCCGTCGTCATCAACTATTGATATTGGTCTGCCACTATTAGCAATCCAGTTTGCAAGTGATACTTGAATATCATGTTGTAATGTAGCACTCACTGGACGATCAGACGAACGACAAAAATGACTCAAAGTAGCCTGCTTCGAAGTAGGTGACGATGCTGCAATAGACCGTCTGAGCTGATGTTTCTGATACTGTAGTGGATATTTGTTTTGGATGTCGTAAGTAAGCGAGGTGTTAGAACCATGGTAGGCAATCGATTTATCACAATGAAGGCAATAAACCCTTTCAGCATTTTCAGTATTTCCACCAGTCAATGCTATAAAACCAAAATGTTCATGTAATTGTCAGGAAATTTGTGTATATTTCTCTGCTACCATGTTGCTACCTTTAGACTTCCGGTTCATTTGTATAAATAATGGGAGAAAAGTTTTTGATTAATCGTTAAAACAATTTAATCGTTAATAAAAATTAACGATTAATCGATTAATTAATAGATAATTTCCGCAGCCCTAATATATATATATACTAGCTGACCCTGCCCGGCTTCGCCCAGACCCTGGTGGGGAGCATCTCATTTAATTCATATAAGTAGTCATATAAGTTCCCGTTCCCGTTACCGACTATCTGTCTGTCTGTCTGTCTGTCTGTCTGTCTGTCTGTCTGTCTGTCTGTCTGTCTGTCTGTCTGTCTGTCTGTCTGTCTGTCTATCTGTCTGTCTATCTGTCTGCCTGACCCTGCCCGGCTTCGCCCAGTCCCTGGTGGGGAGCATCTCATTTAATTCATATAAGTAGTCATATAAGTTCCCGTTCCCGTTACCGACTATCTGTCTGTCTGTCTGTCTGTCTGTCTGACCCGGCCCGGCATCGCCCAGCTCCTGGTGTGAAGCATCTCATTTAATTCATATAAGTAGTCATACAAGTTCCTGTTCCCGACTGTCTATCTGTCTGTCTGTCTGTCTATCTGTCTGCCTGACCCTGTCCGGCTTCGCCCAGTCCCTGGTGGGGGGCATCTCATTTAATTCATATAAGTAGTCATATAAGTTCTCATTAAATTCATACAACAAAAAGAGTAACTTAAAAGAATGTCCTTCCACACACCATCCATTATTTTTAATGAAAACTCTTTCTAATCACCTGCATGACTACAGTAACTTCTTAAGCAAAAAAAGATGAGTTACAATGTTATGCATTGTGCATTATTTTTATGAAAACTTTGAAAATGCCTTACAGATTGTATCATTATTTATTATAACTCGTATGCCGGTACATAACTATGGACAAAGAGTTTATAAATCTTTGAAAACGATGCCACAATATGACTATAAGTTATACAGAAAAGTTATGCCCCTTGAAATAACTTTTACAGAGTTAGGTCCCCTGAGATATATGAAATTATAATTTAAAATGAAAAATGAAATAATACTGGGTAAGCAGGCGATTTCACACTAAAAAAATATCACAGTTGGCAGCTCTGGAATGGAAGGAAGACGTGTAGAAAATTTCATCTCAATCGGATGGGCCGTTCGCGAACAAATAAAGGACATACATACATACATACATACATACATACATACATACATACATACATACATACAGACGGACGGAGATCCTAATTTATATATATATATATATATATATATATATATATATATATATATATATATATAGAGAGAGAGAGAGAGAGAGAGAGAGAGAGAGAGAGAGAGAGAGAATCAGCGGGGAAAGAAGGCCCCGTTCAGCTTGACTTTAGTCCGACTTTGTGAAGATACATGAAGGATGTAGCATAGGTGGGAGCGCAAGTGCAATTGAAATTCTTCTACTTCTATCGTTTTTTTTTTACTTATTCAGTCTGTCTTCAGTGGAGATTTGTTCGCAAAATAGACGAGCAATATCTCCTGCGGTCGGAATCTCGCTGGTCGCGGGATCCGCACTCAAGACAGTGTCAGGCGTGGAGTCTGACAGTAGTACACGCTTACATAGACACTTGCGATTGCCAGATGTACACCCACATACAGGTCCAGACACATGAGTTGAGGCACTCAGCTTAAGGATATGTCTGAACGCCTCTTAGTCAAATCCCTCGGATGGGAGGGTCTGTCCGCTACTCACCTCCTGCTCTTGGAGGTTTGATGCTGAGTCGGCAGCATCTGCAGCCTACCTTGTTCCAGACGTACTGGTCATCCTTTCCTCTGGAGGAAACAAGGTAAGGCCGAGAGAGGGATCATGCTGCATGGGCAACACATGTTCTCTGAATTCAAGCGCAGGCATTGTGTGATGGAATTCTAACTCTAGTTCCGATCAACTTTCATCTGTAAAGACGGCAAGGTGCCGCTTATATATATATATATATATACACACACACACACACTAGCTGAACCGACCCGGCTTCGCCCAGACCCTGGCGGGGATCTATCTATCTATCTATCTATCTATCTATCTATCTATGTATCTATCTATCTATCTATCTATCTATCTATCTATCTATCTATCTATCTATCTATCTATCTGTCTGTCTGTCTGTCTGTCTGTCTGTCTGTCTGTCTGTCTGTCTGTCTGTCTGTCTGTCTGTCTGTCTGTCTGTCTGTCTGTCTGTCTGTTCTTAAAGTTTGAACCACACACACACACACAAATAACTTAAGAATGTCCTTCCACACACCATGTGGTGTCTTTCACACCCACAACATTGAATGAAATGTTGGGAAAACCTGATGTTGACCGCACACGCGGCCAATTATTGTTGCACCTTTTATTAAAATATAAACTTTAATTGTATACAAAAACAATGCCTTTTAAAAATAAAAATAAAGCATATACATTTTATGCAAGTGTGACTTTTGTACTGACCTTCTCCTGGCCAAGCGAACGGAAAAACAAATCCTTCGTATCTGTAAACGCCAAAGTGTGAAGGATATCCAAGACATGATGGGTTGACTATGGCGTAATTCAAAAGATATGAAACCAAGTTTCTCTCCCCAAAAAGTACAGAAATAAAATTTTCACTTATCTAAAATAAATCCATTATTTTTAATGAACACCTTTTTTATCACTTTATTTATAACGGACATGACTGTAGATAACTTCTTTAAACATAAAAAGATTAGTTATACAATTTTCACGTATTTAAAGTAGATGCATTATTTTTATTAAAACTTTGTAAATGCCTTAAAGATGTTATCATTATATTATAACGCATATAATTTTTTTAAACATGTTAAGAACAACTTTAAGAAAAATACAACAATTATTTAAATCACATAATATAGCAATGTTACTAAAAGTAATGTCTCTTGATATAAATTTTGTTGTTAAGTCCCCTTAATTATACGTCTTTCTTTTTAATAATATTTTTAATATGTAAATAACTGTTTTTAAACTAACAAACTATGCCAGTTGGCTCGGCGTGAGTGAGTAGAACATCTGTAGAAAATTTCATCTCAATCGGAGGGACCGTTCAGGAACGCATAAAGGACACACAAACAAAGATACAAAGACACAAACAAAGACATAAACAAACATTCTCTTTTATATATATATATATATATATATATATATATATATATATATATATATATATATATATATATATATATATATATATATATATATATATATATATAGGTATGAGTATATTGGCACCTTGCCGTTTTGACAGACGATAGTTTGTCACACACACACACACACACACACACACACACACACATACACACACACACATATATGTGTGTATGGTGTGTGTTTGTGTGTGTATGTGTGCGGGAGTTGAGTAAGCATGTATATTAGTGTGTTTAAAAAGTTAGTTGCATATCCTTTACAGGACGTGGCAGTCAGCTCCGGCATTTACACTCAATGATGTGTGTATAAGTATCATAATTACACACCAAGAATAACAATAACATAGTTAGCCACAATCACACGTTCATTTCCCAATGTATCCCAGGTTACAGTGTGATGAAGTTTGATACCCGCAACAATGAAGGTCTGAAGCAACAAAGCCGAGGCGTCACAGTTCTTGAAGACGGCATTGTTATTCTGAAAACTGGCATTTACTATATTTATATCAACGTGTTCTTCAATGTAAATGAGAAGGAAAAAACATCATCAAATCAGGTATATTTTCCACCTTCATTGATTCTAACATAAACCAGGCTGCAATGCTGACATTTTCTTTGGGTGTTCAGTTACTACTGAAGTTAAAGCAAGTGACATATTTCCGCCACGTTAAAAAACATGTGTTGTTTGTCCATCAAGAATGATGATGACCATTCATTTCATCCAGTGGGGTTGAAAGTATGGAGCCGTGAGTTCTAAGATGGCTGATAAGGCCTATTTTGGCTCAAAATCTTCTTTGACAATGTGGACAAAGAATGCTAGACGTTTCTGTAGGAGGTTTCCTGCAGTGGTTTTTCTGTCCTACCTTTTCTTCACAGCTCTTGCAGTTCTGGTTGCCTCACACGTGATTGCACTATTGCGTAATGATGCACGCCACGAATTTCGGTCTCTGACTGCAGTCTCCCAGGTGTCATGATGAATTCCAAAAGCATTCAGTGAGATTCAGCGTTATAAAACATACTACTCTTATAATAACCATACTGGAGGGCAAGGTTGAGGACAAGCGAGCAAGAAGTAGACAACGTTATAAGTGGGAAGATAACATCAAGAGATGAACGAACATTAATCTGACAGAATGTAGTCAGGGCGAGAGACACTGTTGGACATCCATTGCATCCAACCTTCATTGTGGAGACGTCACCTGAAAGATTGATTTATTGATGATTAAGGGTGAATGTACAAGAACGATTGTGTTAATTGAGAACGTCAACGGTTTGATTGGTGACCAGAATGCCAAGACAGGACCGGATAACACAGGTTATGAAGAGATCATGGGAAACACGTGTGCTTTAATGAATGACAATTGCGAAGTATTAATCATTTGTTTAACGCGAGGAATCAATATGTAAGAGGCGAAAGTGTTTTTCTTATAAAAGAATACACGAAGCTACACGGACATCACCAGACCACAAAAAAGAATCTCGGATTGCTCTGTCATCATCATCATCAAGTGTCTTACCAGCTGGTGTAGCCGTTTATGTCTCTCCTCACATCTCGACTTCGGTATGTTGGATCAACTATGCAGATAGTACAGACAGAACTACAAAAATTAGATTTTTAAGAGCATGCATCTTTCCTATTGCAACATACGCCTGTGAGACCTGGACACTTACTAAATAAGCTGAACACCACATAAATGCCTTTGAATATAAATGTTATAGACGAGTTCTAAGAATATATTGGGTAAAGAAAAGAACAAATGCATCTATACTTCAAGAGCTGAATATTGAAGAAGGTTGGCTATTAAAGACGATAAAACAAAGAAAATTGAAATATTTTGGTCACTTGAAACGTCATGAAAGTTTGGAGAGAACAATAATGGAGGGGTATATGCCTAGAAACAAGTATCTGGATGGCTTGGCCTTGTGGCATGGTCGAGACAGAAACACGGAACTGATCCACGACTCTGTTGATCGAGTGAGATGGCAGAACATGACCGCCCACGCTTATCGGCATGGCACATGATGGATGGATATGCCTGGGAGCCGGTCTCTCTGGCTGAGGGGTTACAACACTTTCTCCGTAATCCCGTTTATCACGCAGAGTCTCGTAGCGGGCGAGAGCTGGGAGCGGTTCGACCCCCGCTGGTGACTTGCGGGATAACTGAGCCGGCCGCTCAGAAAGCAATGGCAAAATACTGAGCGTAATCTTGCCAAGAAATCAACAGACAGCTGAAAGATGCTGCTGTTGACAGCGATGTCCTGTAAAGGATATGCGAATTTAAAAAAAAACAAATATGCCTGTAAAGAGAGGAAGAGGAAAGCCAAAGAAAAGATGGGTGCAGGATGATCTCCAGATGGGTGTATCGGACGCTGGACATCTTGCTTATGATCGAGAGGTTTTCCGGAAGGTTGTTATGGGAGCGAGGTTCTGCAAAGGACATGCTACTGAATGAATGAATGAATGCAGATAATATTCCTCCATGCCACCGTCACATTCCATCCAGCATAATTTTTTTTGGGCTTGCCTCTGCCTTTCTTCCCCTTGATATTTTCAATCGTCACGATAGTAGTATATAGGGTCTCTAGACCTCGCTTTGAGCAATGAGCAATGAGATATCTCATGTCTCATTCTAATCTCATGTCTCGTCTATGCCTCATGTCTCGTGGTGGGTGGGTTGTGGCCTGCCTCATGCCTTCCAGCTCTTTCCTCGTTTTTTTAAGTGTCAGCTGTGGTTTTTAATCAGAGCATCGGGGTTAACAATGGAAAGATCAATTGAAGTAGGTGGCTAATGGGCGCTATAACTATGGCGCCAGGTTTGCTAATTGATTCAGAATATGTCAACCGGTGTAATGCATTAGCTTCCCGTTTGTATAGACGACACAAGAGGTGTCAGGTGGTCGACAAACAAGCGGAGTCGGGTGGTAAAGTGAGTGCAGGGTCGGGATGCAGGGTAGTGAGCAGATTCGAATCCTATGGTGTGGTGGGGTAGTGTAACAGTGGGCGATTATGTAACGAAGCTAGGTGGTATCATTGGCGGTTCAAATCAAGCCCCTGGTCGCTAACTATACCCAACATAGGTGCCAGAGAAGCGAATGCAGCGGTGTCGCTTTGCTTATTTCTAAAAAAACCTAAGTTCCACAGCCAGCAGATTCAGCGTGACTGCTCATTGTCTTCACATTCATACAAAACTACAGGTTCTATGTAACAGCGCAACACTCTTTTTCTCGTAGCAATTGCCCTCTTTTTACTGGTCAATATGTTTTTTCATCTTCGCCATGGCGATTAGTTTCCTGTTTGTATAGACGGCACAACAAACTGGGCATCCACCATGATCTTTATCATATAACAGCTGTTGCAACACTCGGCAAAATTAAACAAGGAAATATGGTAATGAAACTGTGCAAAAGATCAACTGAACTAGGTGGCTAATGGGCGCTATAACTATGGCGCCAGATTTGGTAATTGATTCAAAAGATGTCAGCCGGTGTAATGCATTAATTAGGTTCCCGTTTGTATAGACGGTATAACAAACCCGGCAACCAGCATGATCTTTATCATACAACAGCTGTGGTAGAACGCACCGATTTCTCATCAAACTCAACAAGGAAATATGGTAATGAAAGTGTATGGTACAAAGTCTTTTTTGTAAATTCGAGATTGTATCTCCAGCTGCGGTAAAATAGTCCTTTCATTAAAACCATCTGTGTATTGATGTCAGCCGGTGTAATACATTAATTATCTTCCCGTTTGTATAGACGGAACACAAGCTGGGACGTACCAGTATGATGATTATCGCACAACAGATGTTGCAACACTCGGCAAATACAACAATGAAATTGTGCGCATATCAAGATAAAGTTAATTATATTCGACCGGTACTTTAGTACCACAATACATAAACAGGCGCACAGCTGCGGCAAGTCAGTAACTTATTGTTTTATAACTCAACCAGCTGCATGGTAACATATTTCGATGTGGTACAAAGACATTTTTAATTCTAGATATTATCTTCAGCCGTTGCAAAATATTCCAGACAAAAGCTGTAATTACAAACTGGCGATAGCTGTTAAAAATCAGCTGGCTTCATTTCCCCCTAATTGGGAACAACGGGTTATAGACATTATTACAGACGACAGATGTGGGCGTATGAATACAATATCACCACCTGAATAAAGGGTGTCAGGTGGGCTTGGACACATCAGGTGTATAAAACCTGTGGAATATGAGCTGTAAAATTCATATTCTGGCAGCCAGCTGAAGCTAATACACCGGGATGAAACAAGGCCTGGACCACAACTAATGGGGGTGAGTATAAGGTTCGTGGGTGTCTGTGTGCGCTGGTGTGTTTGTGTGTGTATGTGTGCACTGGTGTGTGTGTGTGTGTGTGTGTCTGTGCGAGGGGTTACGTGCGTATGTATTTGTGTGAGTGTGTGTGTGTGTCTGCATGTGTGTCTGCAGGTGCGTGTGAGCGTGTGCGCTTGTGTGTCTGTGTGTATGACTGTGTGTGCGTGTGAGCGTATGCGGTTGTGTGTATGGTGGCTGGGTGTGTGTGTGTGTGTGTGTGTGTGCGGTTATGTGCATATGTATGTCTGCATGTGTGTGTATGTGTTGTGTGAGTGCATGTGCGCTTGTGTGTCTGTGTGTGTGCATGTGTGTGTGTTTGCGTGTGTGCATGTGTGTATGGGTGTCTGGTTGTTTGTATGTGTGCGTGTGCGCTTGTGTGTCTGTGTATGCGTCTGCCTGTGTGTGTGTGTGTGTGTGTGTGTGTGTTTGTGTGTATGTGTGTCTGTGTGTGCGTGTGCGATTGTGTGTATGTGTGTCTGTGTATGCGTCTGCATGTATGTGTGTGTGCGTATGCGCTTGTGTGTATGTGTGTCTGTGTATGCGTCTGCATGTGTGTGTGTGTGCATGTGTGTGTGTGTGTGTCTGTGGTTGCATGCTTTTGTACTTATGTTTATGGTTTAACTTATCGTGTTCACGTGTTTTCTGCCTTGTACCTATTGTTTGTAACAGTGTATGGTTAATACGTCTACCGTATGCACGTCTTATTCATGCCCTTGTGTTTATTTGTTAATAAGACACTGAGTCTGTTTGGGAGTCTTTAGTAGATGTTATTGTTACACACAGTAAACAGCTGGGGTTAGAATTAATAGTTGTCTCTAAGAAAGAAATACTACATAATATACAAGTACATGAACATATTCTTAAACCAAAGTGAGCAGTTACAACAATATTGGACCAGTCTTATAGAACCTGGTTTGAAGACATTACAACAAAAAAGCTACAGGGTGTCATATACACGTACATGTCCCTGTACCTGTGTGCTTCTTGGTGGAGCTGAATAGTAATGTTTTGTGTCTTATTTTCACAGATCGCCTTGTATCTAAGATATCGTAGGATCACAACCAGAAAGTCGATGGGGTCGACAACCAGTATTGCCTTGTGTCTAATCTAACAAAAGGGTCACCACCAACGAGTTGATAGTACGCTCAGGTATGTAGGTGAGTGTGTATATACGTATGTCTGTATGTGTATATGTGAGTATGTATATATGTATGCATGTATGTATGTATTTTAGTATGTATATATGTCTCTGTGTATATATGTATGTGTATATGTGAGTATGTATGTATATATTTGAGTATGTATATATGTCTGTGTGTATATATGCATGTGTATATGTGAGTATGTATATATGTCTGTGTGTAGGTCGGCATGTGTGTATATATGTATATGTATATGTCAGTATATATGTGTGTATATGTATATGTCGGTATATATATATATATATATATATATATATATATATATATATATATATATATATATATGCATGTTTGTGTGAATACTGGTAACTCTGATAGATATAACCATAGGTTAACGGTTTCTGGCATAGTGATATGAAGACAACAAAAGATTTTTTTTTTTTTGGTTTTAAATGGAAACTGACGTTGTAGCGTCCCCTTCTGTACTAATGTGGTGGTTGTCCTTTTACTGAAGCTGTGTCTATTTACCCAGTGCTCGGTTAATTTCACTCAGCTCTTGTGGTCTTTCATATTCAGTGTTAACAAAATTTGATCAAAACCATCTGAGTTCTTAATCGTCAAATATAATTTCTAGACCAGGTGTCCAACTATAATGAATTGAAGGTGATTAAGTTAACTCAAATATGTTTTACCTTCATATTGACTATAAATATTAACTGTATATATGACACTGGTTACCTAGTGGCAACTCAGCGCAAAGTATATTACACACATATCTATTTAGCGTTCAGTAGCTGATTAAAAAATATGAAAAGTAAAAAATATTGCTGGTCACTAACAGGTTTGTGTTTGCTACTTTCACAGGTGTACGTGTTCAACTGAAAGACAAAGAAACTGTATCCTTGTATCTAATATTAACAAATTCAAAAGGACGTTGAACTATAGAAATCTGGTAGCAATCTGCTACTATCAATCACCTAACAGCGAATTACCGTATTTTCGTCAAAATAATCAATATGGCCACCCCTCAACAGAAAGAAGGCTACCCGTGTGTTATCTGTGCGAAAGTATTCAAGGAAAAATACACACTAAACCATCACACTAAGACAGTTCACGCCACCATTGATGAAATGCTTAAATGTCATATATGCGGCAAACAATTTAATAGAAAATACAACCTAGAAAGACACATACGTACATTCCACCAAACAACCATAGACACTACACCCGCACCATCATCATCAGCATCATCATCAACACCATCATCATCATCATCATCAGCACCAGTAGCATCAACATCGCGTAAAAGGCCAGCCTCAACACAGACACACAATGCTAAAAAGCAGAAACAAGACACAAATATTCTAGAGCAGTTAGCACACGAGGAAGCAGCCCTTTTAGAAGCCGAAGAATTATATACATTACACAAATTTCCACTACCCATGCAACAGACATACAGGGCCAACTGGGAAGCCATCAAAACACACCACAAAATCAACAAGCATCTGTCTATCTACACGTTCTTTATTAGTCCAGAGACACAGCACCCTATCAATTGGACCTCTGCCTTGAATAAGATCTTCAATACTCAAACTACTCGCTTCAAAATAAACCTCAGCCACCACAGCGTCCTTCGACACCGAGAGACACAAGACTTTCACTTCTTTCATGTATCATCCAACAACGCCTCTGTACTAAATCTCCCACATCTCATAAACAACAAACAGGACTTTGATACTTTTATCAACACCGTACACGAACACGATATTCTTACATATGCTACTCAACAACGGCCAGACACCAAGTACACAATAGAAACAGTAGCAGCCACATCCTTTTATGTGTTTCATATTCCCGAATTCCCCATAGGTTGTTGCTTAAATGATATTCCCACACACATCACACAAAATAAAGCCATTAACACACTGCAACAAGACTCACATTCTAAACCATACACAGATAATTTTTGTTTCTTCAGAGCCCTGGCGGTATTTAGGGGTGATAAAGTTGGGAATCTTACGAAAGACACACGGGATTTAACTGAGCAGTGGGGAAGACATCAAAATATACCTTCTTTAGTTAATTTTCCCGGGATTAAGCTAATTGACGTACCTATTTTAGAGCAATGTTTTGGTCTTAATATCGATATGTTTGAGTTCAACGAGACCCAGGTTCTGATCCACAAACTTAGAAGTAGTGGGAAATATGAAGCAACCTTTAGACTATTATTGTTTAAAGATCATTTCATGTATATTAAGGATATCGATAGGGCATCTCGGACCTTTGGTTGCGATAAATGTGGGAAGTTATGGTACAAGGTGTCAAGGATGGAAAGACACTGTAAAAACTGCAATGGGGGTAAGACAAAAGAATGGTTCAAAGGCGGGGTGTACAACCCACCACAGACCATATGTGAAATACTGTCAAACCATGGGCTCAAAGTAGACCCTGGCTATGTATATCCATACAGAGCCGCCTTCGACTACGAATGTTACTTTGAAAGTAATAATCTGCCCAGGGAAACCAAATCTACGAAATTCTTAGCTAAACACATACCCCTTAGTTGTTCAGTAGCTTCCAATGTCCCCGGGTTTGAATCACCTGTATGCTTCATCTCATCAGGTGACCCCCAGGAGTTAGTAGACAGAATGTTTGAGTATCTGACTCAAGTCGCTGAGAAAGCATATTCAGAACTACGGGTAGTTTTCGATGGGGTATATAAAAAATTAGAGGAACTACAGAAAACCAAACTAATTGATAGGTTAGATGGTTATCTAATGGAATTACCGGTGCTGGGGTTCAACTCTGGGAAATACGATCTTAACATAATTAAACCGTTTTTAATCTCGCACTGTGTAAAACAATCCCCTTTAAAATTTGTAGTGAAAAGAAACAATAACTTTATGTGTATCGCCACTGAAAAGCTAAAATTCCTAGATATTAGCAACTATTTAGCGCCAGGTTTCAGTTATGCAAAATATTTAGCGGCATATGGCATCACCGAGACAAAAGGCCAGTTTTGCTATGAATACATCACACACTTAGATAAATTAAAGGAAACACAGCTACCCCCACACACAGCCTTCTTTTCCAAACTTAAAAACACCAACATTACAGAGGCAGAGTACCAAGAATGTCAGAAGGTCTGGGGCAAGTACCAGATGAAGACATTGAAAGATTTTCTAATCTGGTACAACAACAAAGATGTCGATCCCTTTCTCAGTGCCTTACAAAAACAGGTTACATTTTACGGTGAGTTAGGGGTAGACATGTTTAAGGACGCCATTTCTGTCCCCGGGGTCACTTTAAAATACCTGTTTAGGACCCTCCCCAAAGACATCTCCTTTTCTTTATGTGGTATTCGACAGAAAGAGGTACATGACACTATTAGAAATAACATTGTAGGGGGACCCTCAATAATCTTTCATAGACACCATGAAAATGACATAACAAACATTAGAGGTAGACAAGATAAACCAGTTCAGAGTGTAAAAGGTTATGATGCTAATGCTCTCTACCTGTGGGCTATCATGCAAGAAATGCCCACCGATTTCCCGACTATTAGAAAAGCAGACAATGGGTTTAGAGCACACAAGATAAACAAATTTGCACGACAGAGTAGGGAGTGGTTAACGTGGGTACAACACACAAAACAGATAGAATTGAAAACACAGTTTAGTGGGGGTGAAATGGCCTTGGGTGATAAGCATATTAGAGTAGATGGATGGGATAAGAAGAATAAGAAAGCTTATCAATTCCATGGATGTTTATTTCACGGACACCCCGACTGCCCCTTGACCAAGAATAGAGACGTTAACCCCGTAAACAACAAAAAGTTGACAGACTTATTTGCCAAGACACAACAGATACATAACTATCTAGTTAAAGAAGCTAACGTTACTGTAAAAGAAATGTGGGAGTGTGAATGGCATTCGCTAAAAATGACTGACAACGACCTAAAAGAGTTCATGAAGACCAACTTCCCAACCGCCAAACCCTGGTTTGAGCGCTTCCCCATAACCCAGACGAAGATTCTAGAGGCTGTAAAAGCCGACACACTTTTTGGGTTAGTCGAATGTGACATTGAGGTGCCAGCTGATCTCAGAGACCATTTCTCAGAGATGACACCCATCTTCAAGAACATTGAGGTGGGTAGAGAACATATAGGTGACTTTATGCGTACGTACGCCGAGTCACATAAATTGTTGACAAGTCCCAGACGGACACTTATAGGTAGCTATAGCGGTTAAAAAATCTTGTTGGCCACACCATTATTAAAATGGTACTTGACACATGGTTTAGTGGTCACAAACATATACCAGATCATTGAGTACACGCCTGTTAGCTGCTTTAAAACTTTTGGGGATAAAGTGTCGGATGCCAGACGCGAAGGTGACATTGATGATACCCAGGCCATTAAGGCCGAGACGATGAAGTTGTTGGGTAATGCAGCCTATGGCAAGACCCTAACCAATAAGGCCAAACATACAGATGTATCTTACTGTAAGAGTGCTGATACAACCAAGTTAGTGAACAATCCCTTGTTTAAGAAATTGACTCCACTGACCGATGATATCTGTGAGGTTGAATGCTTAAAAAAGAGGACAGTATGGGATCTCCCTTTACAGATAGGCTTTTTCGTTTACCAGTACGCCAAATTAAGAATGTTAGAGTTTTATTATGATTTCATAGATACATTTATTGATAGGCAAGATTTTCAGTTATGTGAAATGGATACAGACAGTTTGTATTTAGCGCTAAGCACACCCACACTAGCCGAAGCCGTTAGACCACACCTTAGAGAAGAATACACTAAAGTCTATAATTCATGGTTCCCGGCCGAGACATGCCCCAGTCATAAAGTTAGTGATGATACATGTCAGGCCTGTAAGAGTGTTAGAATCTATGAAAGGATAACCCCTGGGTTATTTAAATTAGAATATGAGGGGACAGGAATGGTGTCCTTGTGCAGTAAAACATACCATTGTTACGGAGAGTACAATAAAACAAGTACAAAAGGACTCACCAAACAACACAATGCCCACTTAAACAAAGACACATTTTTAGAGGTACTCGACACACAGACAGCTAGTGGGGGGGGGGGGGGGGGGGACACATGTCGGTTTCAAAATTCAAGACTCTGCCATGTACACATACACACAACACAGAAATTCTCTATCGTATTTATACATTAAAAGACAAGTACACCCAGACAATGTCACCACCTCGCCGCTAGACATTTAGCGTTCACACCCTTGTCCTGCTGAGGTTGCGGCTTATTAATGTAAAATATGTATCATAAGGTGGATATGTAAAGACTTTTGTGTGTTTACATAGCATTGTACTTTTTTATATTGATGTACATATGTTTAAAATCCTCATATAGCCTTGGTTATGATTTGCAAACTGTTGAGTGTTATGACAATAAACTTGCTTATGATTTGCAAAATGTTGAGTGAGTGTTATGACAATAAAATTGCTTAAGCTTTGTTACTTTATGTTATTGATTTTGTAAGTTGTTGACTGTCACATGTTTCCCCCTGTTGGATTTTCACTGAATACTATTTGTAATAAGATTGAAAAGTTTTAAGGTGTTTTGTAAATGAATGAGCTGAAAATATACATTGTGATATTACTACCATTGTAATATTTGTTGAATATATTTTGTACCCTATTGAATATGTATCCCATAGTGGACTTGCTGAAAAATAAAAGAGATATGAAAACCAATATTGGTTTGTTTGTTGTTTATTTCAGTGGTATGACCGGCGATTTCATCTCTTTCTTGCCTTGTTTTCATGGTGTCTTCATCCTGTGTTCATCTGTCTTGTTTCGTCGTGGTTTGTAGCACCAGGTTGTTTGTCATGTTGAATCAATGTTGAATGATTTCAAAGCTGTGGACCAATTGAGACAGACAAAACACACAGTGGTACAGTGAGACAAGAACAAAAGTCACAATTATACAAACGAACCAAGAACAATATCACACAAGAACAGAGACATACACACAAGTACATTACCACAAAGAGATACCAATACATTGGACTACAACAGATCTGCAAACATATACAATAATGGAACCAAAAAAAAATAACAAAGTCAAAGTTTTTCGTTTTTTCTTTTTTATTTTCATAGACGAATAGTTATACACGTTGTCTCTTCTTTCTTGGGTCCCCTAGTGTTATACAATTGTCTGCTTGGTCATCGGTAGCTGCTCTCTTTGCTGGTGGGCTCTGCTCACACATCGGGCTATAGGTTGGTTGACCATTAAACAGCTGGCTGTCGGGTACATCAAACATATTGGGATAGTTGTCATTGGCTGTGTAGTTATCGCCTGCTGGGTAGGTTGACATATGGTTATTTAAATCGTCACACATCTGGTAGGTTGGTTGAATACTGTAGACGGGATAAATGTTGGCGGCTTGGTAGTCTGGTTGGACTTGTACATCATTAGTGACTGGCTTGGCTTGAGCACGCTTAGTCCCTGGTTTACGTTGGTTAGTGAATTGTTTGACTTGAACACTGTTAATACCTGGCACGGTTGCGAGTCTGTCAAAATCAGCTAGAATCCCACTTTGCATCGATATCAATTGCTCGTATTCCTGTCGAGTAAATGTCAGACCCTGCTTGGTGGGATACTTTTTATCAGATTCCCCAAAGAAGCGGCGAACATGCAATGTAGTCGCACCTCTGAACGATGAAACAAATACTGCCTTGACACCATCCCCCACGGGTCTAACAGTTTCACCGCCACGAGTCATATAGACGCAGTTGGCAGGCACGGTCTTGAGTTCGGTAGTCATCTTCGGTTCACAATAAGCGAGTGTTACCAACCACGGGTTTATATACCCGTAGTTGAGCCACTGATAAACCGGTTTCAACGAGAACTATTCAAAACCAGTTGACCTACATTAACTGGCAACAGCTGCGTGACCTTTCTGGCCGGGTTGACTAATCGACCTACAAGCCGGTCATTGACCCTTTGTTTATTTGAAAACACCTGCAGAATACGCGGCATACTCGCCCCACGACATTTCCGCTTGATGACATAGATAGCGTAAAGACCACAGGTGTTACTCAGTACATCCTGTAAGACACGCGTATTGTACATTAGCGGTCTAACCGAATGTTTCTCCACAAATTTTATTATGTTGGGATGTAAGGGTGGTAAACCAAAAGAATCAAAGTATTCATATTTGCCTAACCCGTCATAATACAGAGCAACCCAGTGGGACCCAGGTTGATTACTAGGGTCTGTGTTTACCACCAAAGCAACTGGTTTAGTTCTATCTATTTGTCTAGGCAACTGATCGCGAGCACATACTCTGATCTGGACCCGGCGAACATATCTATCAGCTAACAGTATGTGGGTAATCTGTTCTGTATCCATTATGAAGCGTAATCTGTTAGTACTTGTCTGGTCTTGGAAATTTCAATTATTCCGTCGTGCTCGGCGTAGACGATAACTTGTAATGGTTCTGGGGTGGGTGTATTAAACTTAAATTCCAGTGTTAGAGGACCGGTCCTCGGCATCTCAAACTGATCTCCGTCCAGTAAACTGGGACTCAGGTCAAAGGCATACAGAGTATAGCCATGTTTATACTGTGTATAATCAATTGAATTACCGGCGTCTTTACCCACCAGACCCATGGCTAGATTGGTACCAAAAAAGGCTCGTACGTATTGATTACGTTCAAAGTCAATGGTTAACGGTTTGCTGGTGGCCGATCGTCCATCGACAGTTACGTTCAGATACGTCAGTCCAAAGGTTTGAAAATTATAAGGATTAGCCTTGAAGGTACCGTTAAAGGCGGCTGATGTAATAAGACCAATCACTATACGAGTGGGTGTTTGACTCATAAACAGATTGTCTTGGGTATGAGATAGCATTCCTTGTGGGATAGCTAGTGTTTTCAATGCCACACGCTTGATCGGTAGTTTCGCGTTGGCTCTCATCAAGGCTTTCTCATGGGCGAGAGCGACGGCCGGATTTAGTTTGGCTTTACGAACCACCAGAGTGGCATGTGTTATAATAGATGAATAACCAACTGCACCGTCGGGGGCCAAGAGGTTAAAGGTGGATTTCGAAGGGGTCAGCTTAATTTTCACATCCACGCCGTTTATCATGTAGCAGTCTTGCACAAAAATGTCGGCGTGTAGTCGACCCATCATATCTATTTCTTGACTCTCACTGGCTTGTTCTCGTCTTGTTTTTCATCCTTTGTTGTTATCACCTTGAGTCTCATGGAGAAACTTGGCTGTATCATAGTAATAGAGGGCTGCTGAGAGATGACTTTTCTTGGCTTCCTCTCCATGGTTCAGAGTGGCCTCCAAGTAGGCTCTATACGGGTATGTATTTTCACTGGGGGTGATTAGCGTGTCGTTGAGTGAGACGTCTACTTGAGAAAACAGACTGTGGAGGTAATAGTTGACTGGAGCGACGTCGGCAGTGGGTGGTAGTTTGTCACCATTGGGTAGTGTGACTTTAGCTCTGACGTGTAAGAAAGTGTTAAACAGGTCCAGATACTCTTCACTGGCACCAGAAATGGTAAATTCTATAGGTGCGCCTGGAGCTAGTGACGCGAGTGGGTGTATCTCCACACACTGCCACTCTTCTACCGCCGTCTGTGTGGGAGGCACAGTGAACAGATCCAGACCAGAATGAAGACACTCACAAGAGTTGGGGTGAATCAGAGCCATTATGCGAAGATATCCGAATACTTCTTCTTATGAGCTCGGCGAGCTGCGGGGGTTAGTTTTATACGTTTACTAGGTTTACCAGGTGGCGCTGCCCGTCTCTTTCTTCTAATACCGCTACCTGATTGGCTAACATGCTCGACAGCTCCTTTCAGTAAGCGTTGACCGGCTTGCTTGGCGTGCTCTTTAAAGGCTTCCCCAACATTCCTACCAGCTAAAGCGTCTTGGGCCACTTTCAGTCCGGTACCGACACCTTCTCTGAGTAAGGTCTTACCACCTGTCTTTAACCAGGGTAGAATCGTGCGACCGAGACCACTGAAGAAACTACCAATATCACGTCCTCTCTGACTTCGACCACCCACAAACACTGGCATGCCATGTCCAGCTTGGTTGCAGTAAAAGTCTTCGTACAGTTTGGGATTTCGACGTAGCGCCACGTATTTCACCATTATTCCAGGTCTGACTGTTTCCGAGTGCGAAAATGTAGCGTTAGCACTGAAGTTCCAGCTGTAAATGAGATCGTTGAGCCCGTATCGGTGGTTAAAAGGATTTCCACCATGTCGAAGGAGTACCGACTTAGTGGGACATAGTGGGGTTTGTCGTAGGCGCGAAACACCGAGTTCGAGAGCTGATTCATGATCGGGACCGTTCTTAGCAGTGGGACCATGACGTCTCCGACTGGTCTTGCCGCTATGAGATCGCAGTAGACGTAGACATTTTGCAGGTCGTTATTTACATCTATCCCCCCCTTCAGCTTCAATTATATCTAATATCTCATGCAACTTTTCACTAAAGGTAACAGTGGCCCCGGGCTCGAGTATTTTTACACTGACTTTCTTTGCTGCCTTGTTGAAATGGAATAGAACACAGAGCTGGTCGTCCACCTTCCGATCTTTCATTAGTCGATTCAGCGCAGCTATAAATGTGTCTGGTGAGTTGTAGAGGCCCGGGGGACATGTCTTTCTTACTATTTCTCCATTGGGTGCGGTGTATCTTATCCATACTTCATTCTCTAGCACGTTGCAGTAGTAGTTGGGAAATTGAATTTCGGCCAGACCCACTTCGTATTGTTGACTCACCTCAATAGTCTGCGGTAACTTGACGAAATAGTGACCTGGAGTGTTGTTGGGAAACATATTCGGTGAAGCATTGCTCGGTAATGTCACGTAGAAACTCATAGTTTAGGGTTAGGTAACATGTAACCCAGACAACTACTCATTAGCGCAATCCACACCTTACCCTCGGTTGCTTCGATGTCGCTTCGAGACAGATTGAATAGTGATACAGCAATGATGGTATATATAACTACCATCTGACAGAAGAAGACAATCTCTGTTCGCGGCACCCGTTGACCAAAAAACGGCCAGAATGAGGTTCTTTCGCTGGGTGAGTTATTTTGTGGGCGCAGTACAGTAGTTTCCACAATGTCTTCGTCCATTTAGTCTCGGTATCTAGTTAGGTCTGAGACCCAACTATTGAATGACGAATTATATCCAAACCATTTCACTAAATACTCTTTACCACCACCTCTCCTTCGCCTTTCTTGTAAGATCGATTCAACACGATACACCTGCTTATCTCCGACTGCTTGAAGTTCTTCGCGGTAGAATGATCCTTGTAGTTCTGCCCCCGAATCGTCTTTTAGTACATATGTCACCGGACTGGTCTGGTTTATGCGACTGACGGTAAATAATTCTTCTGTCCACGACGGCATATACCCTTTTTTAAAAGTTTGTTTGGGTTGCGCCAGTCTGACTCGGTCCCCGGGTGTAAAATGTACTTTTCTCGACACGTCTGTCTTACTGTACAAGTTATGCCACACGTCTTCTTGATTAGTATAGTTGACTTGTCTGGGAGCCATGCGAATACTTCTGTGATACGAATTGTTGTAGTTTCTGATCAGTTTATCTATGACGTCAACGTAGCGCAGTGCATTGGTCTTGGTGAAATAGCGCCACATTTTTTCTTTCAGGGTCCGGTTGAATCTTTCCACTATAGCCGCCTTAATGTCTTCATTCTCGGCAGTAAAGAAATGCACACCTCGATCTTTCAGAAATTTTAAGAAGGTCTGGTTGACAAATTCCGAACCTTTGTCGGTCTGAAAATTTATCGGCTGTCTATCATCAAAGATTTTACTCATAACCTCCACCAGCGCTTTCCCCGTTTTCTTCTGGATTGGAATGGCCCAGGCATATTTACTAAACACATCGATGCACGTCACGAGATACGACAACCCATCGTTGTCTCTTTTTAATAGTCTCATATCTATCAAATCGGCTTGAAACTGTTGATTTATCCCACCCGTTATGGTCTGCCGTCTCTGAAAACGACGACGGATCGGTTTATGCAAGGTATACGTGTCCTGATGTCGTAACCAAGCCTCTATTTTCTTCAGTTTAGTATTTCGTTTTAAGGCGGAGGCCCCTCCATAGGCTCCGGGCATCTTAGGGTCATAGTAATACTTTCTTAATTGCGCGGCCATTTTTCCCACTTGGGTGTAGGTATCCTACTCTTCTTCTTGCTTCGCCTGAGCTTATATGGCGGGGTGGTCTCGACTAGTTGACTTTTGACTGTTAATGGTGGATGGATAGTTACTTGACTCTTGGGCTCGCTTACTTGAATAGGCTGACTAGGTGTCTCGGTTATTTGACTGGATGTCTCGACGACGGCTGCTGGTAAATTCCTGACTTCGGGTTTTTGTTCCTTGATATCCACTAGGCCTAAAGGCTTGTGTCTGTACTGATCTAGTCGATTCAGGTACCGCTGCAAGGTTTGTTGGTACACTCGGGCTTTTTCACGCGGTGGTAAATCTTCACTTTCCAAGACTTGTCGCATTTGTTGGTCCAAGTCACGCAGGCTATCATTTAGTGTGTCGGGTGGTGTATAGGGTTTTTCTAGCAGTCGAGGGTCAATCAGGAGCATTTTCTTAGCCATTACAAACCCACCACACTTTTCAACACATTTAAAATGGGGCCGAGTAAGGCGCCAATGAAACCACCTTGTTGGAGAATCTGTTTCCTTTTCTTGAGTGACAGTTTCTTACCCGTGAGCGCTCTCAGACTGTTTTTGTGTCGCTGCAGCCGGCGCTTCTGACTCGGGGTCAGAGGAACATTCCCTTTTAAGACATTGTGACAGCATTCACATATTGATTGGACAAAATCCGGGGAAGCCGTTTTAATTACGGCCTTTACGGCAGCCGGTTTCGCCTCACCCAGAAAGCGCAACATGGCCCCGTGACGTTTAACTCGATTGGACATATTACTTGGGGACGTAGACAACTTGGTGTTGGTCAGGAAATATACGACTGCGTAAGCGGAGCTGATCCGGTATTTCCTGTCGAAGGTCGAATAACAAATACCCGTGTGGAGTCGCTGTCGCGTCTTTAAAACTATCTTGAACATATGACACGCGGCCTGGATACATCTGTTTGGCCAGACTCGTAATTTGCGCCCCGTCGCGAGGATTCTTAAACACGACTAGGTAATGAGAATTCAAACTGATTGTCCTTTGTTCTTTGTTCTTACCAAAGAGGTTCTGCACTATATACATGACACTGAGGTTACGATGATGACTACCCTTAGTAAATAGTTTAGTTACCCTATCATCTGTCTCGGACATTAGGTCATCTATGACCACTAGCCGCCGTCTATCACCTGTCCATTTTTCCACGTCGGGTAGTCCCTCGTTAAATACAACACCTTTCATAGACTCGTACATGGATTGCCATTCTCCGTAGCACCATATAATCTCCTCTGGCATCGGGACGACCATGTCTGGGAGATGGGTCAGGAATTGTTGTACAAAGACGGATTTACCGCATCCCGTTGGGCCCGCGATCAAGGAAGTAAACGGGTGTTTCCATCTAGGATCCATGACTACGAATGACCACCTAGCTACGCGTGTCACGTGTTTTTATTAAACTCGAAACTACCTGGGCCGACCGACCCTGCTGAGTGTCTTGCATCCCGACCCTGCACTCACTTTACCACCCGACTCCGCTTGTTTGTCGACCACCTGACACCTCTTGTGTCGTCTATACAAAACGGGAAGCTAATGCATTACACCGGTTGACATATTCTGAATCAATTAGCAAACCTGGCGCCATAGTTATGGCGCCCATTAGCCACCTACTTCAATTGATATTTCCATTGTTAACCCCGATGCTCTGATTAAAAACCACACCTGACACTTAAAAAACGAGGAAGGAGCTGGAAGGCATGAGGCAGGCCACAACCCACCCACCACGAGACATGAGGCATAGACGAGACATGAGACTAGAATGAGACATGAGATATATCTCATTGCTCATTGCTCAAAGCGAGGCCTAGAGACCCTATATACTACTCACGATGTTCTCCAATGCCTACTTTCTCATTTTTATTGACAAATCTAGTGTTTCAGTTTCATTAGCCTCTTTCAGACAGTCGTTGTTAGTTACCCTGACTGTATCAAAAAGACAGTTTGAAATATTGGAGCGCATTCAGAATGTGGCCATGCGGGTGATCCCGAGGTGCATAAAGGACACACCAATTATGTGCATGAGGCATATCCTGGAGCTACCAACAATGGCGGATAGGAAGCCAAATGGTACCTGAGAGTTGCTGCAGATAGGGATACCCCCTGCATGCAGCCATGGCTATGATCAATGGTCAAGGACTAAAATGAGGCAGGTCCTGGATGGCACAGGTGGAAATATCTATACGTCAGGTGTGTGATCTAGAGACCATCAATCGTGAATAAGAGTGGGTTGAAGTACCAGGAGACATGACGGACTGGCACAATGTAATAGTAACATTGGGTCGTGAGTGCAGAGAATGGGCAGCGGGCCGCACAGAGTTTGAGGTGCAACAACTGATCCAGAGTAACACTCATCAAGGTGACATGGTGATCTATACCGATGGGTCAGTGGTGAGAAACACACGGAGTGGTTGGGGTGTCATTGCGAAGACTAATGGACGATTCTTAAAAAGTAGAGTCTGGCATATGAGGCTACGACCTCCATCATAAAAATGGAGGTGGTCGCAGTCACAGCGGCATTCCTTTGGTTAGAGGAGACCACTGCAACACACACTGCATTCATAACGGACTCAAGGAGTATGATTAGTAAGGTGGAGAAGGGAACGTTTCGTGTGGAATTGCTCACCTCGCTTCAGAGGTCCCAGATTGCGAGAATTGTATGGATTGTTTGCCCTAGCCATGTGGGAGTTGGGGGAGAATGATCAGGCTGATAGGCTAGCAGAAAATGCACCTCTTGGTGGTAGATTACCTAAGGATAAGGGAGAGGTGGTCGTGAGCCTGTGGGACCAGATGGTGAAGGCGGGGAACAGACCGAGAACCCGTATCTGGAAAGAATAAGATTGCGGGGGATTGGCAGGGTACTGGTAGAATCTCAAAACTGAGAGGGAAGACCAGGAGGACGTTCAATCAGATAGCGGTGGGAACGATTAGTGATGTGATTCTTCGCTGGCTGTTGAACGAGGGGACGGAGCGCGTATGGGAATGTCCTGAGTGCAGTGATGTCAGTTCTTAGCTCAACTCAACTCATCTCTACTTTGGCAGTCTAAGGAATTCATCTCAGGAACCACATCTCTGTTACTTCCAACATTTTTATCAGTTCATCATGTTTTATTTGATCACATGCCTTGGTATAATCTATGAAGCACACATATATATCTTTATGTGTCTCCATTGATCTGTTTTTTAGTGTTATTGATGTGTATATTTCATTGTTTGTACCTTTTCCTTCCACAAACCCATACTGTTCTTCTCCTATTTCCATTTTTATTTTCTTTCTTGTTCTTTCCATTATAATTCTGATTATAAGCTTATTTACATGATTTATGAGGTTAATTGTAAGAAAATATTCGCATTCATTTACTCGTGGCCTTTTTGGTATTGCTACAAATAGAAGATTTCAGCAACTCATTATTTAAATATCCACTGTTGTAAATATCATTCAACATTTTGATTACAATTTCTGTTATCAGTATCAATGCATGTATTTGGGAATGCTCTTGAATCCATTAGTAGTCTTCTGTAGGTCAGCATGGTCGAATGGATAAGCACGTGGTCTTAAATATCCAGTGTACTGATGCCGAGGTTAGGGGTTCAACCATTGCACCGAACAGTTGGACTAAAATGTTGACCTATCGTCCTTGACTTTGGGACGTTAATTACAAGTACCTCTGAATTCGGAGTGGGTTCACCTGATGGCGAGGGACACTGTTAATAGGGAAAGCTAATCCACAAAATTCAGTCCAGCACTACTAGAAGTAGTATGTAGGCCTATGGACTACGCTTGAGGTCAAAGCGAGCGAGCGTGGAAAAAAATGTAGTCTTCTGTCTGATTTTCTCAGTAGAATAAAGTCAATTTTAGATGACTGATCTATGTTGTTCCATTTATACAAGTTTTTGGTGTGGCTGCGACGATGTTGGAAAAAGCCATTTGTTATTAGGCATTAGTCTTTGTTTGGAAGCACATTTTAAGCAGGTGTTCGCCATTGTTATTACATTCAGTTTATGTGTCGCTGAAAAGCCCCATGCAATCCTCCCACGATGTTCTTCTTGCTCCTATTCGCCCGTTGAAATCCCCCATCACAATACGCTTGTCTGACTCGTTGACATTGTTCAACGTGTCTGTAAGATTATCAAAATATTCGAATTTGTCTTCATCGCAATGTGTATCGTTACTTGGAGGGCGTATGTCTGTATAACAGTTGTTTTACTGCCTTCTTTTATTTGTATTAGTATTATTCTTTCTTTCAGATATTCATTCAGTGCTGATAATGGCTTGTGCTTTTTCGAGATGTAATAAAAAACCTACCCCGTGTTTAGCCTTTGCTCGCTGATCGACACCACTCCTATTAGAACGTAATTTTAATGTATTCGTTTTGTGTTCTGCCCCTTTTGCTTCATATGAACTGTATTAGTGCTGGTTCTTTACCTCCTAGTTCACTAATATTCCAAGTCCGGAATATCTCCAGTCTGTTTAGTACTTTAGCTGTTGTTATTCGCTTATGATGTCAATTGAAACGAGAAAAAGAGTGTTGAGGGGATACATAGAGCCTGTTCTTTTGTATGGATGTGAAACTTGGACAATGTGCAGTCAAGCTGAAAAACATCTGATGGCTGCAGAAATGTGGTTTCTGAGGAAAATGCAAAGAATACCATGGACAGATAGAAAAACCAATGACCAAGTACTACAAGAGACAAATGAAAATCGTAGATTGATTAGAGAAATTAGACGTAGACAGTCAAAATTTTTTGGACATGTTATGAGAAGAAATGGACTGGAGAACTTAGTGACAGCTGGCAAGATCGAAGGGAACAGACCAAGAGGAAGACCAAGAGGAAAATACCTGGATGGCTTGGCCACATGGCATGGACGAGACAGGAACACTGAGCTGATCCACGACTCTGGTGATCGAGTGAAATGGCGAATCATGACCGCCCACGCTTTCCGGCATGGCACATGATTGATTGATTGATTTACAGGACATTGCTGTCAACACCAGCATTTATTGCTGTTGTTGATTCTTTGCAAGTTTACGTTCAGTAGTTTGCCATTGCTTTCTGAACGACAGGCTCCCACACCAACAATTTAAAACCCAGCGCGACGCGGTCTGCTGCAAAATCGGTCGCAGCTGTGTTTCGAAAGCAGCCAAGCGGGCTCACGAATCGCGTCCGCAAGACCTTAGCCACAGAGAACGGCAAGTTACATTTAGTGGGGTGGAAAAGCTAACTTTCTAGGAGGGGATAATTCAGGGGGGGGGGGGGGGGTAATTTGTCCTATGTAATTGTTTAGTCATTAACTTATACTATATATCTAAATTCCTCTTTCTCACTCCTGGGGTATGAAGCGTAGCTACATATCTTTTCTACGAGCAACTTTCTACGAGTCACTTCGTTTTCTTGAGCATCCAGGAACTGTTTCTTCAATTAACCTACAAGAGACATTTGTCAGAGTCTCTTGGATCTGGAGTGTAAGGGATTTGGACCTACACCCACAAACCATCTGGTTTTATTGGGTCACTCGTCTCGGTATAGAAACTGGGGAGAACTCAATTTCTGACAGTAAACTTTTATATTAGAGCTATATCGGTCACGTCAAGCCAAGAATTGGTTAGAGGTATATCGGTCACGTCAAGCCAAGAATTAGTTATCACTACAACGATCACGTCAAGCAAAGAATGAGTTAGAGGTACATAGGTCACGTCAAGCCAAAAATTGGTTAAAGATAAATCGGTCACGTCAAGCCAAGACTTGGTTAGCTGTACATCGGTCACTTCAAGTCAAGAATTGATTAGAGGTACATCGATAATGTCAAGCCAAGAATTATTCAGAGCTACATCGGTCACGTCAAGCCAAGAATGGGTTAGGGATACATCCGTCACGTCGGGCCAAGAATTGGTTAAAGGTACATCGGTCACATGAAGCCAAGAAATGGTTAGAGCTACATCAATCATATACAACCAAGAATGGGTTAGAGCTACATCAGTCACGTCAAGCCAAGAAATGGTTATAGCTACATCAGTCACGTCAAACCAAGAATGGGTTAGAGACACATCGGTCACGTCAAACCAAGAATTGGTTAGATTTACATCGGTCACCCCAAGCTAAGAATGGGTTAGGGGTACATCGGTCACGTCAAGCGAAGAATTAGTTTGATCTACATCGGTCACGTGAAGCCAAGAATTAGTTAAAGGTACAACTTTCACATTCAGCAATGGAGTGGGTTAGAGGTTTGACGATCACATCCAATAATAGTGTCTTAGGGGTATGGCTTCCGAGTCTATGTCGATGGTTTGTCTATTACAGGTACATGTTAACGTGTATGTAAAGGACCTGATCAGTGGTAGTAATTTCACATCTGTGTAAAGAAGCAAACAATGTGGATTTGCAGAGGGAAAGGGTACAAACATATGCATATGTATTCTCAGGACACTCTCAGAAAGAGCTATGGAGGTAGAAACCGATATGCATTTATCCTTCATAGAGTACACAATGGAGTTTGACAATGTGATCCATTAGGAAATGGTTAAATTAGTAGAACATCTAAACATTGCCGACAAGATCTGCGAATAACATAGAACATATAGTGGCAGCGAACAGCAGTCTTAAAAAACAACAACCTTTTAGAAGCATTTTAGTGCATAATGATAGGCGTCAGAAAAGAATGTGTAAAGTCTCCTGATTTGTTCTCACTGTACAGACAAAAGAAAATGTGGATGAGATCTACAGAAAATATATTGGGGAATCCTCGTGGATGGGCATAATATAAATAACTTAATAATATGAATTAAAAAAAAACAAAAACAGAATAGGACAAGTAAAAAGCTGCATTCAAGCAAACGAATGAAGAATACATTATGCAATAAGTCCTTGTGATTGGAAGTTAGACAAATAATTCTTGCTTGATACGTAGAACTATAACGGGGCTTCAAATGAAAATCTTAAATGCTTTGTATGTGTGCGAGTGTGTGCGTGTGCGTGTGTGTGCGTGTGCGTGCGTGTGTGCGTGTGCGTGCGTGTCTGTGCGTGTGCGAGTGCGTGTGTGTGTTGTGTGTTGTATGTGTGCGCGTGTGTGTGCGCGTGTGTGCGTGTGTGAATATTTCTGAAAAAGTACCAATTAGACGGCCATCTTTAAACTGTGTTCGTCTGCACGTTGATTTCACATTCTTAACACGCTTGACATCTTTAACAACAATATTACAAGGTTACAGACAATGGTATGGTTACTGTAATTTATATCACACTTTTAAGGTTATCATTTCAAGCCCCCTCGTAGTTCTAACACATAACTAAGAATCAAAGAGAATCAGTTAATAAAGAAGCGAAACAATATATAGAAGCTTATTAGATGTGGTTTTATAGAGAAATATAAACAATTCCTTGCACATCCAAAATGATCAAATTAGACATATTAAGAGAGGCTAACTCGCAACGACAAATTGTCATAGACATCAGAAATAGGCACTCTTCATTTTGTTTTTGGCCAACATTATGTGAAGGCGAAAAATGGAACGTGTTATGACAACATGGCAGCTTTGAGGAAAGAGAGGTAGAGAAAGACAGCGAGAGAAAATTATTGACAGTCGTGTGTCATGGCAAGAAGAAGAATCAGCATACGAATTAATACATGTCATTGGAAATCGCAAGATGTGGAGAGGTATGATCGATGTGCCAGTCGACAAGACACTTGATGATGGCGGTGATGATGTAAATGATGGGGTTAGATGCACGACGGTCTCATCTATGTACATGAGCGGAATAGAGGTACGACGGTCGCGTATATGTCAATGACCGAATTTAGAGATACGTCGTTCTCGTCTATATAAACGTGCGTATTAGAGGTTATACATTGACATCTAGGTAAAGGATGGGTTAGAGGTTATATGCTGGCATCTAGGTAAACGAGCGGTTTCGAGGTTGTCAAGGTCCTATAGGGGACATAAGAAAGGACAGATGATAGAGATAGGGACATGGGGTGAGTAAGGAGGAATGAGAAGAATCAAGATGCTGAAAGACCGGACCGTACCCGTGAAGGGCAGGTCACTACGCAGTATGCCTGGTCTCAACCCGGCGTCTACGAGACGTCTGACTTCCCACGGATTGCACGAGGGGCAAGTACCTCGTGACCACTGGGCAGTCGAAGGGAAGCCAGACGGGCTTTGGACTTGACTGAGAGAGGACGTGTGTCTTGAGAGTGTGGCAGGATAGACTTTACTTAGTACTTCAGAGCTATTGAATAGCTGAGCCGTGTGACTTGTATTTGTGTGTGGGGCTGTGATATGTGAGTGTAGTAATTGGTATCGTAATATTGCATTGCCACATTATTGCTGTATATTGTCTAGTGCGAGAATGTCCGCTGTTAGCGAGTGACGAGACAGTATGATGTAATTATTCTTCTTCTTCAGCGTTCCGAGCCATTGAGGTTCTTTGCTGCAAATGCAATCCGTCTCCATTCGTCTCTCTGGTGGACCTTCTCTTGCCAGTCGTTGATTCCAAGTGCTTGTAGGTCTGTAAATGCATTATCTCTCCACCGCCTTCTTGGTCTACCTCGGGGTCTACGGTCATTTATTTCCTGAGTGTAAGCGAGTTTTGTTTCCCTATTATCTTCCATTCTTTCTATATGCCCCAGCCATTGTAGTCTATTAGCCTTCATGATACCAGTGATTAGCGGGGACTTAAACAGATCATAAATGTCTTTGTTACTTCTTCTTTTCCACTCTCCACTTTGTGTATCCCTAATGGGTCCAAAGATGCGTCTTAAAATTTTGTTCTCAAAGGTTTGTAACAAGGCTTCGTCTCCTTTCGTTGTACTCCAGGTTTCAGAGCCATACAGCACAACTGGTCTGATCAGTGTTTTGTATATTGTGATTTTGGTTTTACGAGATAGCGCCTTTGATTTTAGTAGATGTTGTAGTGCATAGTATATCTTATTTCCAGAGTTGATTCTAGTTTGTATTTCTTCCCTTATGATGTTGGAGCAGTTGAAGATCGTACCCAGGTATTTGTATGTTTCCGTTCTTTTAATAGTCATATTATCTATTTGTATGTGGCCAGAGTTTCTAGCCATTCCGTCTCTTGAAATTACCATATATTCTGTCTTATCTTGGTTGATAACCAGCCCCATCTGTTGGGCTTTTTCCTTTAAGTGAGTCAATATTTCCAATGTCTTTTGTTCACTTTGCCCTATAATATCTATATCATCTGCATAACCAAGCAGCTTGGATGTTCCTCCAATATCACATTCCTCCTTTACCTTCCTTACAACTTTCTCTAGAGCCAGATTGAAGAGTAGCGGCGATAGTGCATCACC
>OY992884.1:91904091-91934091 GCA_963921405.1 Cepaea hortensis | reverse complement strand
CTCCCCCTTGTCCATAAGTAATCTACAACCCAAAGGTGCATTCCCTGCCAACCTATCAGTCTGTTCAACCTTCCCCCCCCCCCCACCCCCTGGACTCCCGAATGGCCAGGGCCAAAATGCATACGATTCTCACAATCTGTGACCTCTGAAGTGAAGTGAGCCATTCCACACGAAACATCCCTTTCTCCGCCTTACTAAGCATGCTCCTTGAGTCCGTATTGAAGACAATGTGTGTTGCAGTGGTCTCCTCTAACCAACGGAATGCCGCTGTGGCTGCATCCACCTCCATTCTAATGTTGGAGGTCGTAGCCTATATGCCAGACTCTCCTTTTTATTACGAAATCGTCCATTAGCCGTCGTAATGAAACACCAACTACTCCTTTTCTCACCACTGATCCATCATTATAGAGCATGGCCCCCATTATGTATGCGCTTCAACCTTTCAAGCTGGCTCTTCGATACTGTCAGCAGCTCCAAACCATACTCAATGACAGAAATTATTAACTGCTAAAAGAGCCTGCAAAGCATCCTCTGCTCTACCCTGGTTGCTGCCATCACCCTCAATGAAATTAGTCCCCTACCAGCCTTCATCACCAAATCCTCCACATGATCCTTAAAAGACATACACCTGTCAAAGGTGATACAAAAGTACTTCAATTTACTCTCCCTACTGAGAGGACTCCATTCAAGATAACACATGGGGCATCTGTCTTCACAATCCGGTCATCCAGGGAGTACCACACAACCGATGCCTTGTCTGGGTTTATAACGGCCCCTGCTTAACTACACCACTCTGCCACCCTGTTTACTTCCATCTGTAAGTCTTTAGCCAAACTTTTCCTATCCGTGCCCTGTCTGTACACCAGCACATCATCTGGAAACGTCAAGATTCTACCCACACCTGGCGATTCAAAAGCTGCAACTTTGCTGGTGTATACATTAAAGAGCACTGGGGACATGGCAGATCCCCGTGGCAACCCAGGTGTAAGAGTACAGGGGTTAGAAGTCCAGGAACCCATGCGCAGTGCAATATTACGCTCACAAAGCACTGTCACAACCGATTATGGGCTTTATATATCGAGATTCTCAAGGACTCTATTATTCCCTCTGTCCATCAGGGTTAGTCTGATTATGCTTCTTTCTTTTTTCTTTAAGCAGTAGTAACGATGATTTCCTGCCACTCTTTACTCCCCGTTGAATAGTCTATCCAGAATTTGATCCTTTGTGTTGCTGTACTTTGCCTTATTTATTTACTCTCATTGTTTGATGTTCAGTTACTTTCCTCATTGCGCGTTGATAAAATCATTAGTACAATCTTCTCCACTCTTTAAACATGCAAGTTGATTGTCAAAAGTGCACGTATTTCGAAGCACCAGCGAGAATTCTCATGCATGTATTACCACAACATCATCATCATGATTATGAAGTGTTTTGGCAGTTACGAAGGTGTCTATGTGTCAACTCATCGCAAGTTGTACATGACTTCACAGTTTCTTAATTTGAAATTATTTACATATCTTACCAGTTGAGCATTTCAAGCGTGTTTTTATTACGGCATTATTGTGGTGTTTATGCATGCAGACTCCAGTTATAGATACAGATATTAATATATACATATACTTGCCTGTAAAAATACCATGATCTGTCGTTTATCCCCTATCACAATTGATAGTAAAGAAAGCGGTAAAAGAAAAAAAGGAACAATATAAAAAGTGGTTGAAGAGCAAACAGGAATGTGATTACAGAGAATACAGAATAGCGAGAAGACATGTGAGTAGAATAGTAAAGAGAGAAAAACAAAAAGACTGGGAAGAGTATGGAGAAACCCTAAATAAAAACTACAAGGAGGCAACCAGAAACTTCTACAAAAAGATAAGTGCAATGCGAACCAGAGGAGAACCCTTTGACCCAACTGAAATAATTAACAGCGAAAATGGAGAACCAATAAGTGAACAAAAACAGATCCTAATAAGATGGAAGCAGTATTTCGAACAACTTCTCAACATCCCATCAGATGTCACAGGAATTCAAGGGACCTACACAGATGTCACCGAAGAACTAGAACCAGACATACTATAAGAAGAAATTATAGAAGCCATCAGATTAGCCCCATTGAACAAATCACCAGGACAGGATGAAATACCAAATGAACTAATTAAAGCAGCAAGAGAAGTAGGAACAGCTTGGCTACATAGACTATTCAACCATGTTTGGGTAGAACAAAAGACGCCACGAGACTGGGGAAACGCCATAATTATCCCAATTTGGAAAAACAAGGGCAGCAAAAGAGATTGCACACAATACAGAGGCATTTCACTGTTGAGTCATACTGGGAAAATATTTTGCAAAATTCTTGAAAAAAGATTACGAACTACTTTAGAACCCCAGCTAAGCGAAACGCAGCTTGGATTTAGGAAAAACAAAGGATGCACAGACGCCATTTTTGTTCTTAGACAACTTATAGAAAAATCAATCGAATTCAATGAAACACTCTACTTAGCCTTTGTCGACCAAGAAAAGGCATTTGATAGGGTAGATAGAAACAAGCTGTGGGAAATCCTTAAACAATATGGAGTGAGTACACATCTAACAAACCTATGTAGAAGTTTATACAACAATAGTGAATGCATAGTGAGAGCAACTGGAGGACACTCAGAACCCTTCACCATAAGATCTGGAGTACGACAAGGTTGTGTCCTGTCCCCTCTCTTGTTCATAACATATATAGACAATATATGTAAAGAAACCAGCCAAGCAGAGACAGCAAGAATACCGCATGACGAGAACACAGAAGAAGAACCATCTGCAAATCTAACCATTAGAGAACTCCTGTTTGCGGACGACCAAGCACTAATAGCAAAATCAGAAGCTGAATTACAAGACCACATGAATAGTCTAAACGAAATGTGTAGGGAACATAACATGAAAATTAGCACAAGCAAAACAGAGGTAATGACTATAACTAAAGAAGAACAAACAGCAACAATTCACCTAAACGAACATCCCTTGAAACAAGTAAAGAGCTTCAAGTACCTAGGAAGTATAATATCATCAAATGGCAGATCAGAAGACGAGATCGAAAATAGGTGCAATAAGGCAAATCAACTCATTGGACAAATGACACCAATACTAAAGAACAAACATGTATCAATAACTACAAAGAAAGCACTTTACAACACAATCTTCCTACCAACTCTGTGCTACCAATGCCAAACCTGGAAAATGACAGAAAAAGAGAAAAGAAAAATCACAACAACAGAAATGAGGTTCCTGAGAAGAATACTCAACGTATCAAGAAGAGATAAGATCAGAAATGAAGAAATCAGGACTAAAGTGGGGGTTAAAGCAGCAAATCAAATGGTTTGGCCATGCAAGTAGGTTACCAGTCAACAGCATGCCACAACAAGCAATGATGTACAGACCAGATGGAAACAGAGGAAGAGGCCGACCACGTAAACGTTGGACGGAGGGAATAACAGAATCCATGAGAATGTCGATATACGAAGCCCATAACCGGGCACTCTCACGAAGTTTATACTTCACCTCGACACCGCAAGGTACAAGAGGAACATGATGAGATGAGATGAGACAATTGAAGTAAGTCGTTTACTTCCCCCCGCTAGCCTGAGGGACACACCTGGATAACATGGAGTACCTTTTTAGCCTCATATCCCTTTTGATTGGGTCACGTAAAACCACGCGCATGGTTCGCGGAGCTGGGGAGCAGCCGGCAGATAATTGTTGATTATGGTCACAGATTTCACTGCGGTAGACACAAGATTTCGTTGCAGAGACAATGCTACCAACTGCTTCAGAGCTCCGAGATCTGTGGAGTGACATGAACGCCTACGCCATCCTGCAGGGCACGTGATAATGATGATAAGGTTGTAGGAGTTTAAATTTTGAATGAATGAAAGTGCTTAAACGTGTTTCAGTCTACTTAAGTGCCATTGGTGTGTGTGTGTGTGTGTGTGTGTGTGTGTGTGTGTGTGTGTGTGTGTGTGTGTGTGTGCATGTCTCTGCGTGTGTATGGATCATCCATACCAGTGTCTTAGACCAGGGGTGGGCAAACTTTTTGTGCGTAGGGCCGCATTGACAAATGTAAAGCTACTGGCGGGCCGCATATATATATATATATATATAATTTTTTTCCCGCGTTTCCATCCTGTTTCAGGATATTGCGGTCAACACCAGCATCTTTCAGCTGTTGATTCCTAGGCTAGATTACGCTCATCAGCACGCCACGACTTTCTGAGCGACCGGTTGCATACTCTCATAAGTCTCTAGCGTGACTCGAACCACTTCTAATTCTCGTCCGCTCACGTTGACTACGAGAGTATTCGGTATTAACGGAGAAAGCTGCTAACCCCTCGGCCAGGCAGCCGGCATATATATATATATATATATATATATATATATATATATATATATATATATATATATATATATATATATATATATATATATATATATATATATATATATATATATTGATAATACGGACAAAAACTTTTACTAATTTGTTAACAAGATTTTACAACTTGTTATTATAACAAATATTCTTTATTATCTATCAATGGCTTTAATTTAGACACAAACCGACTACACTGTCACTATAATTGTTGATTTCTAATGAGATGTATGTAACTGCTTGCACTTTTTGGCAATATTCATGGAATCTGGAGCACATTTACTTATTGAAATTCGCATGACAGCATGCAAGTTGCAATCCGACAATAGAGACCCATTCTTAGATTTGTTGATCTTCAAGCAAGAGAATGCTTGTTCGCAAATTTGTGTTGATCCAAACAATGATAAAAGTTTAGCTGCAAAGTTGTTCAAGTTGGGAAAAGATTCTTGTGATACAGATACATAGAAATCCAGCAAACCATCTGTCTTGAATTTCTTTTTCAGGTCATGATCTGCTTGTAAGTCAAGTAGCTCCAACTGTATGTCCTCTGTGGCTGTATCAGCTTCTGCACTAAAGGGGGAACTGAGAATATTGAACTGTGGCTCTAAGTTCTTGAAATCTTGGAATCTCCATCCAAATTCTTCAATCAATGCATCTAATTGGGCTTTGTACTTTTCAGTCATTTCACCAGAAATGGTTTCTTGTTTCAGAAAAGGGAAGTGACAAAACCTTTTTTTCACTTGCTTGTCTGGAGAACAGTGAGAGTTTTGCCTGAAATGATTTTACATGTACATATAATTCATGTGCAAACACACGATTGCCCTGAAGTTTGACATTCAGTTCATTTAACCTTTCCATAATTTCAATGGCAAACATAAAGTCTAACTTCCACTCTTTATTGACAATGTTAGTATTAACGTCACATTCAATGCCCTTCATCTCTAGGAAGATCACTATTTCTTCTCTGAGTTCCCACACTCACCTCAACACCTTGCCGAGACTCAGCCATCGAACACTGGTGTGGTACAGGACAGCGGAATGTTCAGTTTCCAAATCGTCAATTAATGCCTTGAACTGTCTGTGATTAAGTCCTCTGGATCTGGTGAGGTTGATGACACTGAAAACTGGGTCAATAACATGTTTGATATTCAAAACAGTTTTACACAGACTTTCTTGATGAATCACACAGTGAAGTGGTAATAATTTGTGGTCTGGATATTCTGCTTTAATCTTATCTATATCTATAAAACAGAGTGTATGTTTGTTTGTGGGTTTGTGGGTCTTGGATGCGTTCGATAACGGTACATCCGATTGAGATGAAATTTTCTACACGTCTTCCTTTCATTCATGTGCAACCGACTATAATAATTTCTTAATGTAAAATCTTCGACTTATTTAATAACATTTACTTTTCCATTTTCATTATATAATGTCTATATAGCAGGGGGACTTCACTCTAGAAAAGTTATTTCAAGGGGCATAACTTTTAATAACATTTCTATTTACTTTATAGTCATATTATTGGACTTACTTGCACTATTTTTAAACTCTTTGTCTATAGTTATTTTCAGGCATATAAGTTATAATAAATAATGATATAATCTTTAAGGCATTTTCAAAGTTTGCATAAAAATAATGCATAATGCATAACATTGTAACCCATCTTTTTCTACAGTTTTCATTGAATGGTGTGTGGAAGGACATTCTTTTAAGTTACTGTGCGCCAGGAGCTGGGCGAAACCACGCCGGGTCAGATAGATAGACAGATAGTCGGGAACGGAAGCTTATTTGACTACTTATATGAATTAAATGACATGCTCCCCAGCAGGGACTGGGTGAAGCCGGGTCAGACAGACAGATATACAGACAGACAGTCGGGAACGGGAGAGCTTATATGACTACGTATAAGAATTAAATTAGATGCTCCCCACCAGGGACTGGTGAAGCCGGGCCGGGACAGACCAGACAGACAAACAGATAGTCGGGAACGGGAGAGCTTATATGACTACGTATATGAATTAAATGAGCTGCTCCCCACCAGGGACTGGGTGAAGCCGGGCCCGGTCAGACAGACAGACAGATAGACAGACAGACAGATAGTCGGGAACGGGAGAGCTTATATGACTACTTATATGAATTAAATGAGATGCTCCCCACCAGGGACTGGGTGAAGCCGGGCCGGGTCAGCCAGACAGGCAGACAAACAAGCAGACAGACAGACTGATAGATAGATAGATCCCCTCCAGGGTCTGGGCGAAGCCGGGCCGGGTCAGCTAGTCACTTATAAACTTTACCAGAACTATATTTTTTCCAGTCAAAGCACGAGCTCCGTCAGATGTAACACTTGCCATCTTGTTTCAAACCAACCCAGTTCTTTCAATACAGTTAATAACATATATCATGGCCTGTGGTTGTGACTGAACACTCAGTAACTCTTCAGTGAGTTTGAAAGAAGTGTTTATTCCATGTACACATATCAATAATTGGGAAGTATCATGTACATCGGTACTCTCATCCAATGCAAGAGAGTGCCACACAAATTGTTTACTTGCATCTTGAAGTTTATGCATCAAATTGTCACTTATCTTGTCAACACGTCTGACCACAGTTCTTCTTGATAAAGTAATGTTGTCAAATCTGTGTTTTTGTTCTGGACACATAATGTTTGCTGCATCTAGCAAACAATCCTTGATGAACGCGCCATCAGAAAATGTCTTGTTCTGTTTTACAATCCTGTGTGACAGCACAAGACTAGCTTCAGTTTCAGCATCTTGAATTGAAGACTGTTTAGTGAAAACAGTCTGCTGTTTCTCCAAATGTTTCACCAACTCAAGGCATTTCCTTTCCCTCCCTTCGGTTGTTGAATTGTATCCGAAATTGTAATGTTTTGTGTGATAATGTCTTTTTAAATTGTACTCCTTGAAGATAGCCATTGACTCACGACACAACAAGCAAAGTGATTTGCTATCAACTTTTATAAAACAGTACTTAGTTGTCCATTCATTACTAAAAATACGGCATTCATCTTCAATCTTACGTTTGTTATTGGCACTCATTGTTTTAATAAAATTCTAACAGTTAGAATTGTACAAAACTTTAAAACGGAAATGAAACAAAACCTACTTCCGGCTGTGTGTGAAAATAAAATATTCAGAAAACAAGTAGTAAACGCAGAATAAATTTCAGAAATATATCAAGAATACTACAACAAACAAATTAATTTGAACATTGTAAATGTGGAGATAATTTATAACATCAAAAGACTTTTAAATTTAATATTTTCTTGCAAAAATAAATAATTTTATTCACCTGAGAAATATCTGTTTAAAAAAAAATAATAATCCTTATTAAATTTTTACATGTCGATAAATACTTCTCTATATAAAAATCGTTAAATTATCATTTTAGCATTACATAGTTCCAAATGTTGCTGTATGTAGCCAGGGGCCGGGTTGGGGTGAGCGCCAAACCTTGCATAAATACCCTAATGGCTTGTGCATTCATCACCTATACAGCAAAAGTCCAACTTCTGGCCTTCTCTTTGCGGAACTGTTTTAACTAACAGGAGAAGGGGCGGCGGCGAGTCACTGGAGCCGAGAAATATCCAGAACGCTCTAGATATGTATGCACGTACATGCATGCGCAGACATGTGTGTGTGTGTGTGTGTGTGTGTGTGTGTGTGTGTGTGTGTGTGTGTGTGTTTGTGTGCCTGTGTGTGTGTGTGTGTGTGTGTCTACACAGCTAAACTCGAGTAAGACCACAGTCTGCTTTAGCAAAGGAAAGGTGCTAAATACAGAGGCAACCAGCCAGGAGGCGCACAACAGAAATCAGGATGTCACCAATCACGCGCAATGAAATATGTCGACTACTGCTAAATGTTACGGTGCTCGCCCTGCTTTGGACCCCCTGGCAGGTGCAGTGTCGGGCCATATGCCTCGAAAGGGTCCAACCACAGCTACTGGAGGTCCTTCCTACATGTCCTGTTGAGCCAGGTGACCTGAGAATAGAGCTTCTGGCCATACCAAACAAAGACTACAACTAATGCACTGGAATGCAGAGGGATTCAGCAACAAAACAATAGAACTAGAAAATATCTTGGACCAAGAAAAGGTATGTTGCTTGCAAGAAACTCACCTCAACGAAAACGAAATGATATCTTGGAAATTGCCAGTACTAAGGGCACAACTTTCTGAACTTAGCAGCCAACATAAGGTCACCATACAGTGGATACCATCTCACTGTGGAGTACCCGGAAACGAAAGAACTGATCGATTGGCTAAGGAAGGAGCAAAAGAAGAACAGCTTGATGTGCCCTTACATACCACCAAAAGAAAAGAATGATCAAATCAGTCAGAAGGCCACCAAAACCTGCTCAAGACGACTACCACGTTATGGACAGACCAGAACAAGTCATTATTCTGCGCCTCAGAACAGGACAAAATAGATTACTTAACCACATGTATACACGATTCAAGATTGGTGAATCAGCCATGTGCACATGTGATTATCGTCGCAGACAGCAGAGCACACACTCAAAGACTGTCCAAACTACAACATGTCTAGGCAAACCTTCTCGCCAGAGTGACGACAGTGGAAGATAAACTCTATGGACTGCTGAGTGAACTAAAAGGACAGTTAAATTCATACAAGAGCCAACATTGCAGTTATAGATATATTTAAGGCGAACGAAAGAAGAAGAAGAAGCATCACATTACGAAGGTCAAGGACTGTTTACAAAAATATATAATTAGAAAGAAATGTTATCGAAAATGTTAAAACAATCATAACGCTACATTAAATTCTTTAAAATTCAACAAAATAACTTAAAAACGAAATAAAAAATTTTATTCCTAAATGCCCTCACGGGCCGCATAAAATCAGTTAGCGGGCTGCATGCGGCCCGCGGGCCGTAGTTTGCCCAACCCCTGTCTTAGACCATTCCACATCATTGCTTTCGGTCTGCCTCTGACTCTTCTACTTCTGGTATTTAAAATCGCCATGTCTACAACGTCTCTCTCGTCGTATAAGACCGAAGATCGCTGCTGGTCTCTTTTGTATTGTTGTATATAATGTTCTACTTTATTAGTCCCTTTGTTAGTTACACGTACATTCCAAGGTATTCGCAACATTAGTTTCAGAGACCACATCTCCGCTGCCTGCATACTCTTCCTAGTCTGATCCATCACATTCGAAGATGAACTGCCATATAACAGATTATATCGATATAACATTCAGATATATTTCAGTATTAGCATTCTGACATTTGGTGAATGTGATTTACTACTTCAGATAATTGTCATCTTCTGAATTGCAGATTTTGCTTGGCCTATTCTACTCTTAATCTCATCTTTCATCTGATGTCATGAATACGATCAGATAATCGAATGTATGGATTTAGTTAAGCATTTCTTTAAATTGTATATCAAATTTGTTGTTTGCTTTGTGTGATATAGCCATTATTTATGTTTGTTTTGATATTCAATTCAGTTTTGATATTAAATTCAGTGATGGCAGTTACACAGGCTTTCATATGGCTGGAATCACAGCATTATACCAATGTGTGTGTACTAAGTGATTCAAGGAGCATGATTCAGAAGGTCGAAGCTGGATCTGTACGTAGACAGTGGACTGAGTCGCTGCGGAAGTCTGTTGTCCGTAAAGTCACCTTTATCTTCGTCCCGGGACACGCGGGAGTCGAGGGAAATGAACGAGCTGATAAACTGGCTGGCTCTGCACCCCCTGTAGATGGTCAGCCCATGGATTGTGCCGATGTTATTAACGTCCTCAAAGATATAGCGAGAAAAGAGGACTTTGACGTCAGTGAATCCACATCGCTGTCCAGGATGAAAGACTTGGGAGTAGGAATCGGCACGGCCAGACGCGAGAGGTACATCGGGAAAACAAGGCGCCTCGTCAACCAACACAGAACTGGCACTATTAGCCACCGGACGCTGATGCATACGCTGAGGGGGGGGGGGGGAGGATCTGAGCACCTATGGACATGTCCGGAGTGCAATGAAGATACTCCAACTGATAACTGAATAACTGAACTGAATTTGATATTCAAGGAAAATCGCTATACTCTCTATTACTACAATGTCCAACAGTTGTTGCATATCTATTATGTTTTCAGTTGTCATGACACACTTACGCACGGAGAGACGACGTCTAATTTATCTTGTACTCAAATCATTATATCTTTCTTTTCAGGTGGAGTTTTCCCATTGCAGTCAGGGGACTTCATTCAAGTATTTCTCAATGATGTCGGCCTGATATATTTTAACAGAATATCATCCTTTCTCGGCCTGGTCTTGCTAAGTAGATAGCCTAACACCTTACTTTATATCAGCGATGGAAACAGGAACGTTGCCATTTGTGTTAGAATGGAACAAATTAGGATTCTTGTGCACAAGGCTGTTTATGAAAGTCAAAATAAATTAAACTTAGCACCACAGTTTAAAATATTCAGTTCTAACTTTAAATCAGTAATACGTTATTGGTGAGAAACACTGAGAACAACTAAAACCAATGCAAAGACACTACAAAATTCATTAATTAGCACCTGCTCAAAATAGAAGAGAAGGTGATAAATATCTAATTGCAGTGGAAATGTGGTTTCTGAGGAAAATGCAAAGAATACCACGGACAGACAGAAAAACCAACGAGCAAGTCCTACAAGAAACAAATGAAAACCGTAAATTGATTAGGGAAATTAGACGTATATAGTCAAGATGTTTTTGGCACGTTATGAAAAGAAATAAACTGAAGAACTTGGTGACAATTGGCAAGATTGAGTTTACAAGAACACGGAGAATGCAGAGACGTAAGTATCTTGATGGCTTGGCCACATGGAGTGTACAAGACAAAAACACAAATTTGATCCTCGACTCTGGTAATCGTGTGAAATGGCGAAACATGACCCCCACGCTTATCGACATGGCACATGATAATGATGATATATATAAATAATAGGTATTCGTCTTACTGTGTCTCAATTAATCCTTCTATTAGCGTTCGTAATGTGTATATTGCATTATTTGCACATTTTCCTTCCACAAAGCCATACTGTTCTTCACCAGTTTCTTTTTTTTTCTTTTCTTTCTTGTTCTTCTCATTATAATTCGGAGTGGAAGCTTAGTGATATGGTTATGGGGTTAATTGTACTAACATCTTCGCATTCAATTGCATCTGGCTGCCATTTTGGTACTGCTATGAATACAGACTTCACCATACCACTAGATATAACTCGTGTTTGTCCATCAAGAATGATGATGACCATTCAATTCATCCCGTGGGGTTGAAAGTTTGGAGCACTAGGTATATGTCATGGTGCGGGAGATGAAGAAAACTGAGAGACTGTTGATGGTGCAAATACAATACAATACAGCTGGTCCCGTTATTGGGATCTTGTCGCTTCTTCCCACCCCATGTTCTTGAATGGTTATTCCAGATGACCATTGACGTTTTGAGGATGGTGGTGACGGTTATCTTCTTATTTTTCTTCTTGTAGCTTGATGGATCGGACTTGAGTTAATGTTCCCTCACTAAAGAAGAGTGGTTTAGACAGATGGCACTTCCTTTGGATGACAACCACTTTACAAACATAACCTCCCAGCCTGTGGTTCACACGCGCTCAATGACGACCATTTTCTGTCCACAGTCAGTCTGAAAGAACTCGACAAGACCTGCAGGTTTGCAGTCACGGACGTAAAGTGCCAAACTTTATTTCACAGCGCTATATCTTCCTACGCATGCACACATTATCCTAGAGGCCGGCCGAGCTGACCTAGAAAACTTATTGATGCCCTGGTGCTCGTTAGTCACGTGTCCACCCCTAGCTATAAGCAAGCGATGCCTGTAACTCACGGCTGTCTTTTCCCAAGTCACTTTCCTTTCGCTCCCTGCTCAAATTCCAAAAAGCCCTGGCTTGAACATTGCGAGTCTCTCTATTTGTTCTGAGCCTGGTGTCGACTATTGTGTGCGTGTCCATAACTGCCCCTGGCTGCTAACTGGTTGTTGTAATCAAAATTCCTAACTGTTTCTCTGTTGGCTTCAATGAAAGTGTGTGAGGTTCTTAACAAAGCATATTGGTATCTCGGTGTCCAAAGTCTGATTGCCAAATATAAGTTGTCAGTTGACGCACGCCCTTGACGTAATCTTTATTACGCACAGTCTTAATGTTTTCTGGTGCATGACATATTATTTATTTAGCATTTATTCTTATTTTTATGCATGTGCAATTAACTAATCATTTCTATGATATGATAATTACCCACCTCTGTAGAAAATATTTTATACTGGTTATTCATAATTTTCAATTTCTATATGCATCCCATATATGTGATTATATTAATTTAAACCCATTTATATGTGCCTTATTATCTTTCTACTTTACACGTGGTATTATCTATACCACGATAGCAAGAGAAAAGAAACATCACAACAACAAAAGTGAGATTCTTGAGAAGAATACTCAATGTATCAAGAAGAGATAAGATCAGAAATGAAGAAATCAGTACTAAAGTGGGGGTTATACATGCACTAGATTTTATTAGAAGGCAGCAATTCAAATAGTTTGGCCATGCAAGTAGGTTACCAACTAACAGTATACCACAACTAGCAATGATGTACAGACCAGAGGGAAGCAGAGGAAGAGGCCGACCACGTAAACGTTGGACGCAGGGAGTAACAGAGTCCATGGGAATATCGATACATGAAGTCCACAAGCGGGCACTCTCCCGCTGTTTATACTTCACATCGACACCGCAAGGCACAAGAGGAACATGATGAAATGAAATGAGACGAGATATTATCTATACGTTTTATATGTGTTGAGTTTATTATATATTATTATACAATTTTATATTTCTTCGTAATATTTGGTAATATTCGATATGTGTCATCTATTTGTGATCGACATCGCATTCACATGTATCATTCAATCATGTTTCTATCTATATTTGTACATTAAAATATACTTGTGCATTGGAACTACACTAATTATGTACTTCTTCTTCTTCAGCGTTCCGAGCCATTGAGGTTCTTTGCTGCAGATACAGTCCGTCTCCATTCGTCTCTCTGGTTGACCTCTTGCCAGTCGTTGATTATTAATTATTATTATAATTATGTACACATTATTGAAAAATGCGTGAATGTGTTTTGATTAACATAAGGCAAGGCATTTCTCAAAGGTGGATCTGAGTCGCGGGAATTATCAGATTCCGGTCAAACCAGAGGTTCGACCCCTGCTGGCCTTCAGTACCCCCAGTGGACATTACGAATTTAAGGTCATGCCTTTTGGACTCAGCAATGCACCTAGTGTGTTTACTCGCATGATGAGGACTTTACTAGATCCCTTACAGGATCCGTCCATCGTATCATTCATGGATGATATTCTGATTTCCAGTGACAGCTTGGATGACCATTTGCAATCCTTGAAGAGTGTTTTTAATAGACTCAAGGAAGCAGGGCTTACAGCTCGTCCAACCAAGTGCATGATTGGTTACCAGACTCTGGAATTTCTGGGTCACACCATTACTCCAGGACAAATTGTCCCAGAGCAGAAGAACCTAGAAAAAATCAGAAATGCACCAAGGCCAAAAACGAAGAAGGATGTGCGATCTTTTCTCTCGTTGTGTGGGTTCTACCACAAATTTATCCCACATTTCACTGAACTGGGAGCTCCATTGACGGAAACCTTGAAAAAGGGATTCCCGGACCAAATCATTTGGACACCAAAATGTGAGAGTGCCTACAGTCAGTTGAAGGAGGCCTTGGTCAGCAAACCTGTGTTACAGCTCCCTGACCTTTCCAAACCATTTGTGTTGAGAACGGATGCGAGAGGGATTGGGATTGGGGCAGCTTTGTTACAGGAAGGAAAAGACGATGCTTCGGTTTTGAAACCTGTGGCATACGCAAGTAAGAAACTTCTCCAGGCTGAGGGGAATTATTCGACCGTCGAGAGAGAGTGTTTGTCTCTCGTATGGGCCGTGCAGAAATTCCAGCCCTATTTGTATGGAGTTCAGTTTCGGGTCCAGTCGGATCATCAGCCCCTGATGTTCCTGGCTACATCTCAGAAGGTCAACGCCCGTTTGATGCGGTGGTCGTTGCTACTTCAACCATACCATTTCACAGTGGAGTATATACCTGGGAAGGAAAATGTTGGAGCGGATTTTCTATCCAGGCACCCAACTCCTGAAGAAGAAGAATAAATCATCTGGATCGAGTTTACAGTGAAAAAGAGTGAGATGGACTACTCTCTTAAGAGAGTCATGAAACAACTATAATCACGACAGTTGATGAAACAACAGAGGCAGGCTATATTCGAACTTACAAATTGTTTGCAACTAGCGAGCACATTCCCATCAGATCAAAGGCGCCGCTGGTCTATGATGATTCCGCGGAGAAAAGGGAAAAGAGTTTCCCGATTGTCTTAAAACAAACTCAAGATGAAAGGCAAAGCGCCGCCATGATTTGGTTGCCATATGTTGTTGACAGGAGAATGACGTCACGAGGTCAATCCCAGATTATATAAAAACAAGCTTGTTGTCGGGAGTTCACAATAAAGTTGACCTAGGCTCAGGTGTTGAATAGCTCAGTGTTCGTAGTGAAAAGAATCCCGCATGTTACTACCAGTGTATTGGAGAATAAAACACGTGTCTTTCATGGCAATTTGGAGATTCAATTCGGATTATGAGCTAGGAATTCATAGGGTATCTACAATTAACATTTAAATGTTAATAATGTGGAATAGTAAAATGATAGTTAGAGGTTAGAAATTTAACGTAGTGGTTGCTTTGTAGTCAGGTATAAAAACAGTGTCGGCGACAATAGACAGTCGCAGTGTTAAACTAACTAGTGTGAGATGTAAATTAGCTCAGCTAGTTGAGGTTAGTGAAAGGGGATGATATTTAGTGTGATTGGGAATGGGGGGAGGGATAGGGGAAATGTCCAAGGGTGGGATATTCCAGTGGGGGTCTACTGGGGTTCTACACTTCGTATATTGGTATTTCCTTGTCTTGCCCTAACTCAGGCCAGGGGGAGGAGCTCTTCTGACATGACAGAGATTGGTTCACTATCATGGATCTGAGTAAGACTGTAAACGTACACTCATCTAATAGGAGTCAGTATCAGATTGCCCTCACCGAGTCTGTTGTGTCTCTTTCACAGGTTCCCCTCGGGTTTTCAAAGAGCAGATGCTGAATTGTTTGTATCATGGAGAACTTGGTACGAGGAGATCTGTTCAGTAGCCTGTGCATTTGGCTAATGAGAAAAGGGTGTAATGTCACACCACTCGTGAAAGAAATAATGGAGTGTTATTATGTCACACCACGGGTGTAAGAACAATATCGTGTTTGATTATCACAATACAAGTGAACTAACATTAAAGTGTTGAGTATCACACTATAAGTGACATCACATTAGAGTTGAGTATCACACTACAAGTGACATAACATTAGAGGGTTGTAACATTGTCACACCACCTGTGAAATATTAATAAGAATTAATCCAAAGAACGAGAACAGTGTAACAGTGAAAACGGTAGGACTTGTAAGGATAAGTCATTTATTCCCAGGAACCGTGTTACTTGTTTTCAATAGGCAAGGAAGGTTTATGGTTCGGAACCATGTACACATTTATTAACAGGGTGTATGATCGCTGTCAGATCAATAACGGACTATATTCGTGATTGGTGACCAGGAATATGGATTATCAAAGGGGCTACCGGAGAGAGTCAACATCGCACAAGAGGGACACGGCGTGTGGTGAGGTTTTTGTTTACTGACCCGTGATGATGTGGTGTAACTCGTACAATGATGATCAAAATGTGATCCGGAGCTTCGTGGTTGGACTAAAACACCGTCTCAATTTGACTAACAGACTGGACTTCCGGTCGCAACATGGCGGTTAGGCGTTGAACCGTTAAGGCATGTGGCGTGTTTATGCTTGCAGCTACGGTTTGCAATCGCATTTTCCTCATGTTGGACAGGTAGTACTTGGTTCCGTCGCCCTGCTACTGAGTGAGTGCGTGAGCGACACTGTGAGCTGTGAAATTCGCAGGGAATGCTTTTACATGTGTCTTGTACAGTGACCTGCATGTTTGGAACAATGGCTACCGTTTGTTGCTGAATTGACTGATTTGCCTTTTCGGTTCACGAGTTCCCCATTTTTTTTCGGCTCACGAGTGCATTTTTCAGGAGACTACCGGGAGTCGGCGCTGAAGCTGCGGAGTTCGTGCTTTATGCGACACTTTCGGCGGGTCGCCCTGCGGTAAAAGACCGAGCCATGTAAGAAAACCCGGGTCAATGAGGTCTTTCTGGTGACTGGCGAGTCTATCGACGATGAACTGTGGTTTCCGTGGATTAATTTTGTGTTGGCATTCTGGCGGTGGCATTATGCACAGGGTACCTGTGCGGGCTGTTGAATTGCCGAGACTCCTGCCTATTCCACTTTTCACATTGAACAGGTGGAGTATTTTGTGTGATATTCACTGGCACAGGAACGGAGCATAATAGGGAAGACCCGTTGCCATGAAGTTGAAACCTCGACTAACTAACAAATTAACTAACATTTCTTGCTATCCAGTTTAAGATGTATTGACTTGGAAATCCAGGTCAATTTAAAACAAATCCTGCATCGATGGTGATTCGAAAACATTACTACAGGAGCGGGAGGCAAGCGTGCTAGTTTTAGCTCTGCCACCGTTCCCCACGTTGGGGTAAATACAAAGTGACTCTTTTCATACGTCATAAAGAGGTGGTAGCGGGGTAGGGGTATCCCCTATCAAAGGAGAAGTAAGGCGCCTCCTTCCCTCCGCTAGCCTACGGGACACCCTTGGGCAAGGTGGAGTACCCGTTTAGCCCCCCGATCAGGGTTACGTGAAGCCATGGGTGCAGGTGGTGGATGAAGATGAAGAGCAGCCGACAGATAGTTGTAGGTTATGGTCTCCACCTTCACGATGGTAGGCAGAGGATCTCAATTTTGAGGAGACAATGGCTACGGTCACTGACCAGTATGGTCACTGCTAGGAGGGAAAGCAATGGCAAACTACCTTCTTTACAGATGCCAAGAAAATCATGTTGTGTGAAATCATCGATAATCAGAGAAACGGCGTAAATGGGTGCTCCAAAGGAGCAGCCTCGCCCGGTAGGGATAGTCATGGGCACCAGGTGACTCCAGACCGTCAACAGGCTACTAGGTGCAACAGATTAATATCATTGAAAGTAGGAACTTGGAATGTTAGAACAATGAGTGCAGATGGAAAATTAGAAAACATCAAAAAAGAAATGGAGAGAGAGAGAGAAGATTAACTTATTAGGAATATCGGAAACGAGATGGAAAGGAGCAGGGATAAGGACAGGAGAGGATTGTAAGATTATTTACTCTGGGGGAGAAGAACATCAAAGAGGTGTAGCCATTATATTAGATAAGCAAACATCAAATTCTGTCAAAGGATATCGGGCTGTGTCAGACAGAGTTCTATTAGTAAAATTAAACGGAAGACCTTTTAAAATAAATGTCATTCAAGTATATGCCCCAACAAGTGAATGCAGTGAAGAAAGCATAGAGGAATTTTATAATGACATGGAGTCTGCTTTGAAGAACTACAAAAAATCAGAAATAAATATCATAATGGGTGATTTTAACGCAAAAATAGGACAGCAAGGCGATGGACGCAGTGTAGGCAACCATGGTTTGGGAGAGAGAAATGAAAGAGGATACAGACTTGTTGAATGGGCAAAAGAACAAAAAATTGTTGTAGGAAACACCTGGTTTAAACAGCATCCTAGAAGATTATGGACATGGAGGAGTCCAGACAGCAGGATTAAAAACCAGATAGATTACATCCTGATTAGCAAAAGGTTTCGAAATGCGTTAACAGTCGTAAAAACAGTTCCAAATGCAGACTGTTACAGTGATCACATATTAATTACAGGCATATTGAGGGTAAAGTTAAAGAAAGTCAAGTATACAGCAGGAAACCCTAAATATGACTTGTGCAAATTGAAAACTGACAAAGAAATACAAGATAATTTTAACATAGAAGTAAAGAACAAATTTGATATATTGTCTGATCTAGAGATCCTATTTCAAGATGTAGATGATCAGTGGGAAATGAAGAAGAATTCAATCAGTTGTGCAGCAGAAAAAACTATTCCAAAAGTAAAGAAAGTGGGCCGTAAGACATGGATGACTGAAGAAATTTTACAACTAATGGAAACAAGAAGACAGAACAAAAATAATCCTGCCAAATATGAAGAAATTCACAGAAAAGTGAGAACCTTATGTAAGAAAGCAAAAGAAACATGGCTTGAGAAAAATTGCAGAGAAATTGAAAAACAACACAACAGTAACAATGCGAAACTAATGCACAAAAGAATTCAGGAGCTTACTAATCAAAGAACACGTACATCAGCAGGCTGCCTAAAGACAAAAGATGGAAGAGTCATAATAGAAAAAGATCAGATATTACATGAATGGTCAGATTACGTGAAAAACCTGTATGACGATAACAGAGACGAACAGTATAATGTTCAAAATAATAATGAAGGACCAGCAATTTTGAAGATGGAGGTTCAGAATGCTCTTAACCATATGAAATCTGGCAACACCCCCGGTTCAGACAGCATCACAACAGAAATGATTAATGCTTTAGAAGAATATGGAGTAGATAAAGTTACCAGTCTGCTTAATACAATATATGATACTGGAAATATACCTCAGGAGTTATGTAATTCTGTATTTATTGCAATCCCAAAGAAATCAGGAGCCTTGGAATGTGATCAACATCGAACAATTAGTATAATGAGTCACACAACGAAGATTTTGCTAAGAATTATCATGCAAAGAGTTAGGAGGAAAATACAACCTGAAATAGGAGAAGAACAATGTGGGTTTGTAGAAAGCAAGAGTACAGTAAATGCTGTGTATATACTGAGAACCATAATCGAACGTTCTATAGAAGTAAACAAAGATCTACACCTTTGCTTTATTGACTACACAAAGGCTTTTGATAAAGTGAGACATGTCAACATGATAAGGATGCTTGAAGATCTACAAATTGATGGAAAAGATCTTAGACTTGTAAAAAACATATATTGGAAACAACAAGCTGTCATAAGAGTTGATAATGAAGTAAGTTCAACTTACTAAAATCAACCTATTAAGAGAGGTGTGAGACAGGGATGTGTAATGTCTCCAGATCTGTTTTCCCTGTACAGTGAACGTATTTTCAGAAATATTGAAGATATGGAAGGAATCAACATTGGGGGGACGATTATTAACATTAGATATGCAGATGATACAGTCTTGATTGCAGACAATGAACAGGACCTGCAAAATTTAGTAGATGCGATTGTTACACACAGTGAACAACTAGGGTTAGAATACAATTGTAAAAAGACACAGATTATGGTCGTCACTAGGAAGAACGAAATACCACAATGTAATATACAAGTAAATGGGAATATTCTTCAACAAGTGAATAGGTACAATTATCTCGGAACAGTAATAACATCTGATGGAAGATGCCTTGAAGAGATTAGAACAAGAATCGCCATGGCAAAAGTAGCCTTTAGCAAGATGAAAAACATACTGACCAATAAAAAGATGTCAATTGAAAGGAGAAAAAGAGTGTTGAAATGCTACATAGAACCTGTACTTTTATATGGATGTGAAGCGTGGACAATGAGCAGTCAGGCTGAAAAATATCTGATGGCTGTAGAGATGTGGTTTCTGAGGAAAATGCAAAGAATACCATGGACAGCCAGAAAGACCAATGAACAAGTTCTTCAAGAAACAAATGAAGATCGCAAATTGATTAGAGACATTAGACGTAGACAGTCAAAATTTTTTGGGCATGTTATGAGAAGAAATGGATTGGAGAATTTGGTGACAACTGGTAAGATCGAGGGGAACAGACCAAGGGGAAGACCTAGAAGCAAGTACCTGGACGGCTTGGCCTTGTGGCATGGTCGAGACAGAAACACGGAGCTGATCCACGACTATGGTGATCGAGTGAGATGGCAGAACATGACCACCCACGCTTACCGGCATTGCACATGATGGATAGATGGAAAGAGGTGGTCATATGGTACCAAACCTGTACTGTCATAGGCCAATCGTTACTCTGTGATGTGGCAGTTATTACATGACCTATTTTACTTCCATGGTATCAATTTTAGCCTGGGTGGACATGGGGGATGAGGTAAATTTTAAACAATGGCGAACAACTCGGAGGACCAGTGTTCACGCTAAAAAACGTTGGCAGCTCCACATGAACAAATTACAGGCCGAATACATCGCAGGATAGCAAAAGTTCACATTTAGACAACCGGCAACAAGAATATTCCCAACACATGTGGTCCTGGCATACACACGTTGTGGAGCCTTCAGGTGCTACAGAGTTCGTACCCTGTGCTGAAATTCTCCTTGTGTGATATAATGCAGGAGACTGAAGCACTTCTGGAGATGCTCGAGTGCAATGACAGTGATCCAATACCAAAGCCATAACTAATGAATACTTGTACCAATTGCTTCCCCACACACACACACACACACACACACACACACACACACACACACACACACACACACACACACACACACACACACACACACACACACACACACACACACACACACACACACACACACACACACACACACACACACACACACACACACACACACACACACACACACACACACACACACACACACACACACACACACACACACACACACACACACACACACACACACACACACACACACACACACACACACACACACACACACACACACACACACACACACACACACACACACACACACACACACACACACACACACACACACACACACACACACACACACACACACACACACACACACACACACACACACACACACACACACACACACACACACACACACACACACACACACACACACACACACACACACACACACACACACACACACACACACACACACACACACACACACACACACACACACACACACACACACACACACACACACACACACACACACACACACACACACACACACACACACACACACACACACACACACACACACACACACACACACACACACACACACACACACACACACACACACACACACACACACACACACACACACACACACACACACACACACACACACACACACACACACACACACACACACACACACACACACACACACACACACACACACACACACACACACACACACACACACACACACACACACACACACACACACACACACACACACACACACACACACACACACACACACACACACACACACACACACACACACACACACACACACACACACACACACACACACACACACACACACACACACACACACACACACACACACACACACACACACACACACACACACACACACACACACACACACACACACACACACACACACACACACACACACACACACACACACACACACACACACACACACACACACACACACACACACACACACACACACACACACACACACACACACACACACACACACACACACACACACACACACACACACACACACACACACACACACACACACACACACACACACACACACACACACACACACACACACACACACACACACACACACACACACACACACACACACACACACACACACACACACACACATTTATGTATCCAGATTGCAATCGAACACATATTCCTCCGCCATGTTGCTACGTCCAGGGCCGGATATAGACTTGATAAGGCCCTAAGCTATTTGAAATATGGGACCCTTTATAAGTCCAGATATTCTATGTCAGTGACAAATATGATTTTCGGATACCTAGAGGGTTAAACTGGAATACAATTAAGAAGTATATTGATAGTGAAATAATAAATCTTTAACTTAAAATCATTTTTATTCATAACAAACTTAAAAATGCAAACTCTGGTAAAAAGAAACAAAAGTTCTTTTAAAAGGCACAATTTACAAAGGCTTATTATCTAATCTCTTGAAACATGTTATAAGGATTAAGGAATTATATTAAACTAAAATATTTTCTTTCTTGCCTTTGCCAGAGCAAAGTCACTAATGACATCATCAAATGATAAACTGCGTAGTTTGTCGCTTTCTATGCACATGAGACTGAGGGAACATAATTTATCTTGAGTCATTGTTGTTCTAAATTCATTTTTTTATCCTCATTAGCTGAGAAGAGAAAAAGATCTTTCTGCAGAGCAATTTGCAACCATCATACTAAGAAACAATCTCAAAATTGCTTCTACATTAGGGAATGCTGATTGGACACGATCGTTAAATATTACCCTATAGAAGAGAAACAGGTGTGTTCACTTGAGGACTTAGAACCTGGCGAGGAGTGGGTGCAAGTGCCAACAGACTTCTGCACATCCTTTTCAGTTTGCATCCAACTAGATAGAAAATGCAGACAAGAAAATCCGGCTGCTGTTGAGGCTGAAGTACAAGCGTTGATTTTCGAGAATTCGCTAGACGGTGACGCGGTCATCTACACAGATGGGTCGGTCGTCCGACATGTGAGAAGCTCATGGGCCTTTACAGCTCGGGCCGGAGGGAGAATTGTGAAGGAGGACTCTGGTGCTTTCACTGAAACCACAAGTAGCCTGACCATGGAAGTCATGGCAGTAAGTAAAGCAATAACATGGCTCGAGACACAGACATTCACTAGGGCTTGTTTCCTTAGCGACTCAATGAACATGATCAAGAGGATAGAGGAGGGGTCGATCCGAAGAGAATGGTTGCTGCCTCTGAAGCGGTCTCGGCTGGCAAAGATTAGTTTCATCTTCGTGCCAGGTCATGCGGGAGTACAAGGAAATGAGCGGGCTGACAAGCTCGCGGGTGAGGCTACTGTGGAGGGCGGACGCGCCATGGACCAGGCTGACATTCTGAATGCTCTACGAGAAGTGAGACTTTTGCGAGAACCAAGTGATGACTGTGAATCTACAACAATGGCCAGACTGCGGGAGTAGCAAATTAAAAGAGGGGTGGCCAAACAAGAACACTACGCAGGAAGCCAAAGAAGATTGATAAACCAACACAGAACTGGCGTCGTTAGCCGCTACACGCTGCGGGATTTGCTGAGGAGGGGATCCGAGCACTTATGGACTGAATGGTTCGATGTGCAACGAGGATGATCTGTCCGACTAACTGACTAACTGACCCTATACAGATTCTGATGTGTCAGACTATCTTGTTCCGCTGAACTATGGGCTTGACTATGTCTAACATATTGATGAAAATGCTTGCAGACGTGACTCTAATACATCCATCACAGGTATAGATGCTTTGATTCTGAACTTGTCTCTTGGCTCAAGGTTCTCTAAAGCATCATCTTCATCATCATTGATATGCCTTCTTCTATATCTTCTTTTCTTGTAATCAACATCAGGCAATGTTTTCTTTGCTTCTTCTTCAAAATGATCGAAAAGATCCCTGTAACCTTTAACAAAATCCGAAAGTGAAGCATACAATTTCCTACATACATCTAGACTAATTTGGGGGTCTTGCAGTGATTGACTAGTCTTGTGAAAGTCATCCAGCAAGTAACTCCACAAATATAACAATACCTTAATTAAAACTCCTCTATTTTATTCAAAATGTTTATGGCTTGATTTCTTGTTTCGCCTTTCTCTGTAGTATCAATATGCAGCTGATGCAATGCAAAAATTATTCCATCATAACTATCAAGTATTGCACTTGTAGCCATTGAATGCGCTTCCCATCTAGTCTTTGACAAAGACGTTGGAACTTTTGAATCATCTTTGAAGAATGACAACAGTACTGCCCATCTATGTGTAGATGATGAAAAGAAATTATATATTTCTTTGACAATTCCAAAAAAGTTTACTGCATCTAAACAACAGTCAACTGCTGCTCTGCCAACAAGATACAGGGAATGACCAGCACATGGAATATACATAGCATACTTGTTAATCTCCAATATTATTTCTTGCATACCCTTGTATTTGCCAGACATATTGGCAGCATTATCATATGACTGGCCTCGACACTTACTAAAATCTATTTTGCACTCATTTGTAAGGTAGTTGTCCACCATCTTAGCCATACTTTCCCCTGTGTGGCTACCTATCTCTAGGAAAGTTAGAAAACGTTCAATAGGGAGCCCATCATCTGGTGAAACATACCTCACAATAACAATGAGCTGATCAATATGGGACCGGTCTGGAATGGAATCTACAGATAAACTGAAGTACCCTGCAGTTCGTAAATCATCCAAGTTTGAGACTCTTACTTTATGTGCCATAATTTGGATAAATTCATCACATATTGTTTTAGAAAGATAAGATGTGACACATGATCCTTTATTCCTAAATTTTTTTATATGGCTTGCTAGAAAAGGATCAAATTTTGCTATAAGTTCGAGTAATCCAAGGAAATTGCCATTGTGAGGAGAACCAAATGTTTCCTTATCTCCTCTGAAAGGTAAACCACGCTCTGCCATAGTAATTATGACTGCCACAACTCGTTCAAGAACATTTTTCCAGTACTGCCGTTTATTATTTATCTGTTCTGTTAGTTGGCAGTCAATTGTTGAGCCACGTTTTCTTGTAAGATATGTTACCGAAGCTGTTCTATGGTCTACACAGTTTTCATGACTTTGAACTAAATAGGTGTTGCGCCAATCACAAAATCCATCGGATGATAATGGTGTAGAAGAATTTGAAAAGAGTTTACACACGAAACAGTATACACGACCAGTTGCTGGCGAATATACTAACCATTCTCTGCAATATTTTTCACCATTAGCCCGTTTGGGATAGAACAAGCTTTTCGAGCAATATCTGTCTTGGTTTGCAAAAAGTTTCTTTGATTTTTCAAATGAGCCATTTGAGTGCTGACATTCTGACGGACCTTTTCCCACCCAGTATAAAATCTCATCTTTACTTAAATCACCCCATACCCCAACATCATTCTGTTTGTTTTTTGATGCTGAATCTCCCGTGCTTGTACTACTCTCTGGTTTATTAATCTTAATATTTGTTGCTTCATCTTAATATTTGTTGCTTCATTCGTTGAAGTAGATTCTATACAACTAGATGTACCAAGCTCTGTATCAGGAATAGGGTGAATATCCTGTGACTGACTCACTGTGGTAGAGGCTTTTGGTTCATCAGGCCCCTTATCTATCTTTGTTAAGAAACTATCTAATTTTGTTATCTTGCTAAGCTCTTCTTCAGCTCTCTGCTTCTTTTTCCTCTTTTGAGCTCCACTTTTATAATATCTGGTTGACATCTTGCAAACTGTGGGCAGAATATTTAATATAACTATAAACATACATTTAAAAGTAATATAATGCATGACATTTCTTTCAAATTGAAAATTTCCTGTGATATTACCACTACTTACCAGCAAGCGATATTTTTATAATAAATAAACATACAAAGAGAAAATTAACAATATCCTCTCAAGTTTTAGTATTAGTTTAATTAATTAAATTAAAGAAGAAAAAAAAATAACATATACATTAATACTTAATTTAATACAATCAAAACAAAATAATATGTATTTTTTTATGTGCAGTTCTTTCAAATATATATTTAATAATATCAAATTGAAAGTTTATATATTAAACTTACAATTTGTTATTATACTGACAACAAAAAAAAAAAAAACGTTAAAAATATATGCTATAATTATAGCTACAGGTGTCCGCATAGGATCGACCTATCTATAAATGTTAAATATGGTATCTAATGTTTTATCACTTAAACCTGTTTAGGACAATATGTCTTATATTTGAATACGTTTTACCAATGTTTATTTACAAAAAATTGTTATCATGCAAAGTCTACTGTTATTTTGACTTGAAAATATAGAAACTAGGTTCTCTATTTTCTATATTTTTTCAATTAAAATACGATCGCAGAAAAATTATTGCATGCAACACCTGTACTAACCATGTTAATTATGCACAACTATCCAACAAAGTGTTTTTTAATCAAAATATTGTAAAATAAATTAAATGCGGTAGAAAATATTCTTGCGTTAGTTAGGTTATGTGCGAACTTGTGTAAAATGCACTTACCTGAATTGTAATTCCAATAAGGACACACACAAAAACACACTGTTCAAAATAATGTCAACAATCAAATTATCAAAGAAACACACTGAAAATACTAAATAAAAGGTCAGAAATATTGTATCGTCTGCCGGCTCACTCGAACTACAAAAGGTCAGCGCATGCTCGAGTGTAGCGGAGCAACACAGGGGAATCCGGGAATCCCCCCTAGGGTTTGCATAACCGGTTATCGGTAATGCAAACCCTAGGCAAATATCGCTTTGTTCTTCGAAAAGACGCGCTAAAAAATTGGGTGAGGAGTATGGGACGTCCCGGACGTGCAGCATGGGGACTAATAATGCTGCAGTATATTTAAGTATACATATATGACAATTGCTGCAGTATATTTAAGTATACATATATGACAATTGCTGCAGTATATTTAAGTATACATATATGACAATTGCTGCAGTATATTTAAGTATACATATATGACAATTGCTGCAGTATATTTAAGTATACATATATGACAATTGCTGCAGTATATTTAAGTATACATATATGACAATTGCTCACTCGGACAATATTTTTTGGGTCCCCCACTTTCTTGGGGGGCCCCAAGCTATAGCTTGTGTAGCTTATATGTAAATCCTGCACTGGCTACGTCATCGAAAACGATGATTGACAGGTGACATACAGTTCATAGTGAAAATGAGGACGGAGTTAAAGAGTACTGGATATGAGGCATCCAGATAATCATCCAAAGTGAACTGAAGAGGAGGGAAGAAGAAATTGACGTTAAAGATGAAAAACAATATATAAATACCCCGCCTAGCAAATAAAACTCAGACGCAAACATAGTTAGCCTCAACCAGGAAGCTTTCCGTGGGGGGGGGGGGGGGGGGGACTACAATCTCATTTGCCCGACTTTCAGTAAGGAGTCTAGAGGATGGATGCTGTTGAAAGATTATGAAAATCTATTAAACTGTGGTAGTTTGTTTAAATAAGTTTTCTCATAAACTAATTCTAACTGTGTGTTAATCTGTGTGTATAGCTTAAGTGCTTGTAAATGCCTATAGGTTAGTGTTTTTTGTTTTCCGTTCTTTTTCATATACTATTTACAGGACATTGCTGTCAACACCACCATTTACTGCTGTTGTTGATTCTTGGCAAGTTTACGTTCAGTAGTTTGCCATTGCTTTCTGACGACCGGCTCCCATACCAACACGTTAAAACCTAGCGCGACGCGGTCTGCTGCCAAATCGGTCGCAGCTGTGTTTCGAACGCAGGCAAGCGGGCTCACGAATCGCGTCCGCAAGACCTTAGCCACAGAGACCTGCAAGTTACAGTTAGTGGGGTGGAAAAGCTAACTTTCCAGGAAGGGATAATTCAGAGGGTAATTTGTCTTATGTAGTTGTTTAGTCATTAACTTAGACTACATATCTAAATTTCTCTTTCTCACTCCTGGGGAATGAAGCGTAGCTACATATCTTTTCTACGAGCAACTTTCTACGAGTCACTTCGTTTTCTTGAGCATCCAGGAACTGTTTCTTCAATTAACTTACAAGAGACATTTGTCAGAGTCTCTTGGATCTGGAGTGTAAGGGATTTGGACCACAAACCATCTGGTTTTATTGGGTCACTCGTCTCGGTATAGGAACTGGGGAGAACGCAGTTTCTGACAGTAAACTTTTATATTAGAGCTACATCGGTCACGTCAAGCCAAGAACTGGTTAGAGGTATATCGGTAACGTCAAGCCAAGAATTAGTTATCACTACAACGGTCACGTCAAGCAAAGAATGAGTTAGAGGTACATAGGTCACGTCAAGCCAAAAATTGGTTAAAGATAAATCGGTCACGTCAAGCCAAGACTTGGTTAGCTGTACATCGGTCACTTCAAGTCAAGAATTGGTTAGAGGTACTCGATCATGTCAAGCCAAGAATTATTCAGAGCTACATCGGTCACGTCAAGCCAAGAATAGGTTAGGGATACATCGGTCACGTCGGGCCAAGAATTGGTTAAAGGTACATCGGTCACATCAAGCCAAGAAATGGTTAGAGCTACATCAATCATATCAAACCAAGAATGGGTTAGAGACACATCGGGCACGTCAAACCAAGAATTGGTTAGATTTACATCGGCACCCCAAGCTAAGAATGGTTTAGGGGTACATCGGCCACGTCAAGCGAAGATTTAGTTTGATCTACATCGGTCACGTGAAGCCAAGAATTAGTTAAAGGTACAACTTTCACATTCAGCAATGGAGTGGGTTAGAGGTTTGACGATCACATCCAATAATAGTGTCTTAGGGGTATGGCGTCCGAGTCTACGTCGATGGTTTGTCTATTACAGGTACACGTTAACGTGTATGTAAAGGACCTGATCAGTGGTAGTAATTTCTCATCTGTGTAAAGAAGCAAACAATGTGGATTTGCTGAGGGAAAGGGTATACACATATGCATATGTATTCTCAGGACACTCTCAGAAAGAGCTATAGAGGTAGAAACAGATATGTATTTATGCTTCATAGAATACACAATGGAGTTTGACAATGTGATCCATTAGGAAATGGTTAAATTAGTATAACATCTAAACATTGCCGACAAGATTTGCGAATAACATAGAACATATAGTGGCAGCGAACAGCAGTCTTAAAAAACAACAACCTTTTAGAAGCATTTTAGTGCATAAAGATAGGCGTCAGAAAAGAATGTGTAAAGTCTCCTGATTTGTTCTCACTGTACATACAAAAGAAAATGTAGATGAGATCTACAGATAATATATCGGGGAATCCTCGTGGATGGGCATAATATAAATAACTTACGTTATGCTGATGCCTTCGTCTTGATAGCAACAAGTCAAACGGAACTACAGGGAATGATAAACACAGTGAACAAATTGGGCTTAAAATTGAATAAGAAGAAGACCGACATCATTTATCGCCTAAGTGTACAATTAAAGTAAATGATGGTATTTCGCGACAAGACCAGAAATTCAAATATCTAGGCCCCGGGAAGGTTAACCCGGTCAACAAATGCCCGCAGAATCGGATGTGTCGGCCTAACGGCGCAAGAACGCAGCTCTGCTGTAAACAGGCACAATGCAATCACGTCCGAAAAAAAAACTCCGGATGAACGAAGAAGATGAAGAAATATCTAGTAACATGAATTTAAAAAAAAAAAAAACAGAATAGGACAAGTAAAAAGCTGCATTCAAGCAAACGAATGAAGAATACATTATGCAATAAGTCCTTGTGATTGGAAGTTAGACAAATAATTCTTGCTTGATACGTAGAACTATAACGGGGCTTCAAATGAAAATCTTAAATGTTTTGTATGTGTGCGAGTGTGTGCGTGTGTGTGTGTGTGCGTGTGTGCGCGCGTGTGTGTGTGCGCGTGTGTGTGTGTACGTGCGTGTGTGCGTGTGTACGTGTGTGTGTGTGTGTGTGTGTGAATATTTCTGAAAAATTACAAATTAGACGGCCATC
>OY992884.1:91866591-91899091 GCA_963921405.1 Cepaea hortensis | reverse complement strand
ATTAGTTTGAGTTCAAGAATCAGCATCACATCACTCATGAGATTCTCACGGGTAATTCCTCTCTGTCTTCATGATCCCACAAAGAGTACCCGTGCTGACAGTACCAATGGCAGCCCGATTAAACATTCTCTTGTATGTTCCCCTATACGTTGGATGTTATGACTCATCTCATCTGGTTCCTCTTGTACCTTGCCGTGTTGAGGTGAAGCATAAGTTGAGTTGAGGTGAATTGAGCTAAGAACTGACATCACTGCACTCAGGACATTCCCATAAGCGCTCCGTCCCCTCGTTCAACAGCCAACGAAGAGTCACTCTGCTAATCGTTCCTACCGCTATGTGATTGAAAGTTCTCCTGATCTTCCCTCTCAATTTTTAGATTCTACCACAACCCCTGTCAATACCCCGCAATCCCATCCTTTCCACATACGGGTTCTCAATCTGTTCCCCCACCTTCTCCACCTGGTCCACAGGCTCATGACAATCTCCCCCTTGTCCATAAGTAATCTACAACCCAAAGGTGCATTCCCTGCCAACCTATCAGTCTGTTCAACCTCCCCCCCCCCCACCCCCTGGACTCCCGAATGGCCAGGGCCAAAATGCACACGATTCTCACAATCTGTGACCTCTGAAGTGAAGTGAGCCATTCCACACGAAACATCCCTTTCTCCGCCTTACTAAGCATGCTCCTTGAGTCCGTATTGAAGACAATGTGTGTTGCAGTGGTCTCCTCTAACCAACGGAATGCCGCTGTGGCTGCATCCACCTCCATTCTAATGTTGGAGGTCGTAGCCTATATGCCAGACTCTCCTTTTTATTACGAAATCGTCCATTAGCCGTCGTAATGAAACACCAACTACTCCTTTTCTCACCACTGATCCATCATTATAGAGCATGGCCCCCATTATGTATGCGCTTCAACCTTTCAAGCTGGCTCTTCGATACTGTCAGCAGCTCCAAACCATACTCAATGACAGAAATTATTAACTGCTAAAAGAGCCTGCAAAGCATCCTCTGCTCTACCCTGGTTGCTGCCATCACCCTCAATGAAATTAGACCCCCTACCAGCCTTCATCACCAAATCCTCCACATGATCCTTAAAAGACATACACCTGTCAAAGGTGATACAAAAGTACTTCAATTTACTCTCCCTACTGAGAGGACTCCATTCAAGATAACACATGGGGCATCTGTCTTCACAATCCGGTCATCCAGGGAGTACCACACAACCGATGCCTTGTCTGGGTTTATAACGGCCCCTGCTTAACTACACCACTCTGCCACCCTGTTTACTTCCATCTGTAAGTCTTTAGCCAAACTTTTCCTATCCGTGCCCTGTCTGTACACCAGCACATCATCTGGAAACGTCAAGATTCTACCCACACCTGGCGATTCAAAAGCTGCAACTTTGCTGGTGTATACATTAAAGAGCACTGGGGACATGGCAGATCCCCGTGGCAACCCAGGTGTAAGAGTACAGGGGTTAGAAGTCCAGGAACCCATGCGCAGTGCAATATTACGCTCACAAAGCACTGTCACAACCGATTATGGGCTTTATATATCGAGATTCTCAAGGACTCTATTATTCCCTCTGTCCATCAGGGTTAGTCTGATTATGCTTCTTTCTTTTTTCTTTAAGCAGTAGTAACGATGATTTCCTGCCACTCTTTACTCCCCGTTGAATAGTCTATCCAGAATTTGATCCTTTGTGTTGCTGTACTTTGCCTTATTTATTTACTCTCATTGTTTGATGTTCAGTTACTTTCCTCATTGCGCGTTGATAAAATCATTAGTACAATCTTCTCCACTCTTTAAACATGCAAGTTGATTGTCAAAAGTGCACGTATTTCGAAGCACCAGCGAGAATTCTCATGCATGTATTACCACAACATCATCATCATGATTATGAAGTGTTTTGGCAGTTACGAAGGTGTCTATGTGTCAACTCATCGCAAGTTGTACATGACTTCACAGTTTCTTAATTTGAAATTATTTACATATCTTACCAGTTGAGCATTTCAAGCGTGTTTTTATTACGGCATTATTGTGGTGTTTATGCATGCAGACTCCAGTTATAGATACAGATATTAATATATACATATACTTGCCTGTAAAAATACCATGATCTGTCGTTTATCCCCTATCACAATTGATAGTAAAGAAAGCGGTAAAAGAAAAAAAGGAACAATATAAAAAGTGGTTGAAGAGCAAACAGGAATGTGATTACAGAGAATACAGAATAGCGAGAAGACATGTGAGTAGAATAGTAAAGAGAGAAAAACAAAAAGACTGGGAAGAGTATGGAGAAACCCTAAATAAAAACTACAAGGAGGCAACCAGAAACTTCTACAAAAAGATAAGTGCAATGCGAACCAGAGGAGAACCCTTTGACCCAACTGAAATAATTAACAGCGAAAATGGAGAACCAATAAGTGAACAAAAACAGATCCTAATAAGATGGAAGCAGTATTTCGAACAACTTCTCAACATCCCATCAGATGTCACAGGAATTCAAGGGACCTACACAGATGTCACCGAAGAACTAGAACCAGACATACTAAAAAAAGAAATTATAGAAGCCATCAGATTAGCCCCATTGAACAAATCACCAGGACAGGATGAAATACCAAATGAACTAATTAAAGCAGCAAGAGAAGTAGGAACAGCTTGGCTACATAGACTATTCAACCATGTTTGGGTAGAACAACAGACGCCACGAGACTGGGGAAACGCCATAATTATCCCAATTTGGAAAAACAAGGGCAGCAAAAGAGATTGCACACAATACAGAGGCATTTCACTGTTGAGTCATACTGGGAAAATATTTTGCAAAATTCTTGAAAAAAGATTACGAACTACTTTAGAACCCCAGCTAAGCGAAACGCAGCTTGGATTTAGGAAAAACAAAGGATGCACAGACGCCATTTTTGTTCTTAGACAACTTATAGAAAAATCAATCGAATTCAATGAAACACTCTACTTAGCCTTTGTCGACCAAGAAAAGGCATTTGATAGGGTAGATAGAAACAAGCTGTGGGAAATCCTTAAACAATATGGAGTGAGTACACATCTAACAAACCTATGTAGAAGTTTATACAACAATAGTGAATGCATAGTGAGAGCAACTGGAGGACACTCAGAACCCTTCACCATAAGATCTGGAGTACGACAAGGTTGTGTCCTGTCCCCTCTCTTGTTCATAACATATATAGACAATATATGTAAAGAAACCAGCCAAGCAGAGACAGCAAGAATACCGCATGACGAGAACACAGAAGAAGAACCATCTGCAAATCTAACCATTAGAGAACTCCTGTTTGCGGACGACCAAGCACTAATAGCAAAATCAGAAGCTGAATTACAAGACCACATGAATAGTCTAAACGAAATGTGTAGGGAACATAACATGAAAATTAGCACAAGCAAAACAGAGGTAATGACTATAACTAAAGAAGAACAAACAGCAACAATTCACCTAAACGAACATCCCTTGAAACAAGTAAAGAGCTTCAAGTACCTAGGAAGTATAATATCATCAAATGGCAGATCAGAAGACGAGATCGAAAATAGGTGCAATAAGGCAAATCAACTCATTGGACAAATGGCACCAATACTAAAGAACAAACATGTATCAATAACTACAAAGAAAGCACTTTACAACACAATCTTCCTACCAACTCTGTGCTACCAATGCCAAACCTGGAAAATGACAGAAAAAGAGAAAAGAAAAATCACAACAACAGAAATGAGGTTCCTGAGAAGAATACTCAACGTATCAAGAAGAGATAAGATCAGAAATGAAGAAATCAGGACTAAAGTGGGGGTTAAAGCAGCAAATCAAATGGTTTGGCCATGCAAGTAGGTTACCAGTCAACAGCATGCCACAACAAGCAATGATGTACAGACCAGATGGAAACAGAGGAAGAGGCCGACCACGTAAACGTTGGACGGAGGGAATAACAGAATCCATGAGAATGTCGATATACGAAGCCCATAACCGGGCACTCTCACGAAGTTTATACTTCACCTCGACACCGCAAGGTACAAGAGGAACATGATGAGATGAGATGAGACAATTGAAGTAAGTCGTTTACTTCCCCCCGCTAGCCTGAGGGACACACCTGGATAACATGGAGTACCTTTTTAGCCTCATATCCCTTTTGATTGGGTCACGTAAAACCACGCGCATGGTTCGCGGAGCTGGGGAGCAGCCGGCAGATAATTGTTGATTATGGTCACAGGTTTCACTGCGGTAGACACAAGATTTCGTTGCAGAGACAATGCTACCAACTGCTTCAGAGCTCCGAGATCTGTGGAGGGACATGAACGCCTACGCCATCCTGCAGGGCACGTGATAATGATGATAAGGTTGTAGGAGTTTAAATTTTGAATGAATGAAAGTGCTTAAACGTGTTTCAGTCTACTTAAGTGCCATTGGTGTGTGTGTGTGTGTGTGTGTGTGTGTGTGTGTGTGTGTGTGTGTGTGTGTGTGTGTGTGTGCGTGTCTCTGCGTGTGTATGGATCATCCATACCAGTGTCTTAGACCAGGGGTGGGCAAACTTTTTGTGCGTAGGGCCGCATTGACAAATGTAAAGCTACTGGCGGGCCGCATATATATATATATATAATTTTTTTCCCGCGTTTCCATCCTGTTTCAGGATATTGCGGTAAACACCAGCATCTTTCAGCTGTTGATTCCTAGGCTAGATTACGCTCATCAGCACGCCACGACTTTCTGAGCGACCGGTTGCATACTCTCATAAGTCTCTAGCGTGACTCGAACCACTTCTAATTCTCGTCCGCTCACGTTGACTACGAGAGTATTCGGTATTAACGGAGAAAGCTGCTAACCCCTCGGCCAGGCAGCCGGCATATATATATATATATATATATATATATATATATATATATATATATATATATATATATATATATATATATATATATATATATATTTGATAATACGGACAAAAACTTTTACTAATTTGTTAACAAGATTTTACAACTTGTTATTATAACAAATATTCTTTATTATCTATCAATGGCTTTAATTTAGACACAAACCGACTACACTGTCACTATAATTGTTGATTTCTAATGAGATGTATGTAACTGCTTGCACTTTTTGGCAATATTCATGGAATCTGGAGCACATTTACTTATTGAAATTCGCATGACAGCATGCAAGTTGCAATCCGACAATAGAGACCCATTCTTAGATTTGTTGATCTTCAAGCAAGAGAATGCTTGTTCGCAAATTTGTGTTGATCCAAACAATGATAAAAGTTTAGCTGCAAAGTTGTTCAAGTTGGGAAAAGATTCTTGTGATACAGATACATAGAAATCCAGCAAACCATCTGTCTTGAATTTCTTTTTCAGGTCATGATCTGCTTGTAAGTCAAGTAGCTCCAACTGTATGTCCTCTGTGGCTGTATCAGCTTCTGCACTAAAGGGGGAACTGAGAATATTGAACTGTGGCTCTAAGTTCTTGAAATCTTGGAATCTCCATCCAAATTCTTCAATCAATGCATCTAATTGGGCTTTGTACTTTTCAGTCATTTCACCAGAAATGGTTTCTTGTTTCAGAAAAGGGAAGTGACAAAACCTTTTTTTCACTTGCTTGTCTGGAGAACAGTGAGAGTTTTGCCTGAAATGATTTTACATGTACATATAATTCATGTGCAAACACACGATTGCCCTGAAGTTTGACATTCAGTTCATTTAACCTTTCCATAATTTCAATGGCAAACATAAAGTCTAACTTCCACTCTTTATTGACAATGTTAGTATTAACGTCACATTCAATGCCCTTCATCTCTAGGAAGATCACTATTTCTTCTCTGAGTTCCCACACTCACCTCAACACCTTGCCGAGACTCAGCCATCGAACACTGGTGTGGTACAGGACAGCGGAATGTTCAGTTTCCAAATCGTCAATTAATGCCTTGAACTGTCTGTGATTAAGTCCTCTGGATCTGGTGAGGTTGATGACACTGAAAACTGGGTCAATAACATGTTTGATATTCAAAACAGTTTTACACAGACTTTCTTGATGAATCACACAGTGAAGTGGTAATAATTTGTGGTCTGGATATTCTGCTTTAATCTTATCTATATCTATAAAACAGAGTGTATGTTTGTTTGTGGGTTTGTGGGTCTTGGATGCGTTCGATAACGGTACATCCGATTGAGATGAAATTTTCTACACGTCTTCCTTTCATTCATGTGCAACCGACTATAATAATTTCTTAATGTAAAATCTTCGACTTATTTAATAACATTTACTTTTCCATTTTCATTATATAATGTCTATATAGCAGGGGGACTTCACTCTAGAAAAGTTATTTCAAGGGGCATAACTTTTAATAACATTTCTATTTACTTTATAGTCATATTATTGGACTTACTTGCACTATTTTTAAACTCTTTGTCTATAGTTATTTTCAGGCATATAAGTTATAATAAATAATGATATAATCTTTAAGGCATTTTCAAAGTTTGCATAAAAATAATGCATAATGCATAACATTGTAACCCATCTTTTTCTACAGTTTTCATTGAATGGTGTGTGGAAGGACATTCTTTTAAGTTACTGTGCGCCAGGAGCTGGGCGAAACCACGCCGGGTCAGATAGATAGACAGATAGTCGGGAACGGAAGCTTATTTGACTACTTATATGAATTAAATGACATGCTCCCCAGCAGGGACTGGGTGAAGCCGCGTCAGACAGACAGATATACAGACAGACAGTCGGGAACGGGAGAGCTTATATGACTACGTATAAGAATTAAATTAGATGCTCCCCACCAGGGACTGGTGAAGCCGGGCCGGGACAGACCAGACAGACAAACAGATAGTCGGGAACGGGAGAGCTTATATGACTACGTATATGAATTAAATGAGCTGCTCCCCACCAGGGACTGGGTGAAGCCGGGCCCGGTCAGACAGACAGACAGATAGACAGACAGACAGATAGTCGGGAACGGGAGAGCTTATATGACTACTTATATGAATTAAATGAGATGCTCCCCACCAGGGACTGGGTGAAGCCGGGCCGGGTCAGCCAGACAGGCAGACAAACAAGCAGACAGACAGACTGATAGATAGATAGATCCCCTCCAGGGTCTGGGCGAAGCCGGGCCGGGTCAGCTAGTCACTTATAAACTTTACCAGAACTATATTTTTTCCAGTCAAAGCACGAGCTCCGTCAGATGTAACACTTGCCATCTTGTTTCAAACCAACCCAGTTCTTTCAATACAGTTAATAACATATATCATGGCCTGTGGTTGTGTCTTTGAGTGACTGAACACTCAGTAACTCTTCAGTGAGTTTGAAAGAAGTGTTTATTCCATGTACACATATCAATAATTGGGAAGTATCATGTACATCGGTACTCTCATCCAATGCAAGAGAGTGCCACACAAATTGTTTACTTGCATCTTGAAGTTTATGCATCAAATTGTCACTTATCTTGTCAACACGTCTGACCACAGTTCTTCTTGATAAAGTAATGTTGTCAAATCTGTGTTTTTGTTCTGGACACATAATGTTTGCTGCATCTAGCAAACAATCCTTGATGAACGCGCCATCAGAAAATGTCTTGTTCTGTTTTACAATCCTGTGTGACAGCACAAGACTAGCTTCAGTTTCAGCATCTTGAATTGAAGACTGTTTAGTGAAAACAGTCTGCTGTTTCTCCAAATGTTTCACCAACTCAAGGCATTTCCTTTCCCTCCCTTCGGTTGTTGAATTGTATCCGAAATTGTAATGTTTTGTGTGATAATGTCTTTTTAAATTGTACTCCTTGAAGATAGCCATTGACTCACGACACAACAAGCAAAGTGATTTGCTATCAACTTTTATAAAACAGTACTTAGTTGTCCATTCATTACTAAAAATACGGCATTCATCTTCAATCTTACGTTTGTTATTGGCACTCATTGTTTTAATAAAATTCTAACAGTTAGAATTGTACAAAACTTTAAAACGGAAATGAAACAAAACCTACTTCCGGCTGTGTGTGAAAATAAAATATTCAGAAAACAAGTAGTAAACGCAGAATAAATTTCAGAAATATATCAAGAATACTACAACAAACAAATTAATTTGAACATTGTAAATGTGGAGATAATTTATAACATCAAAAGACTTTTAAATTTAATATTTTCTTGCAAAAATAAATAATTTTATTCACCTGAGAAATATCTGTTTAAAAAAAAATAATAATCCTTATTAAATTTTTACATGTCGATAAATACTTCTCTATATAAAAATCGTTAAATTATCATTTTAGCATTACATAGTTCCAAATGTTGCTGTATGTAGCCAGGGGCCGGGTTGGGGTGAGCGCCAAACCTTGCATAAATACCCTAATGGCTTGTGCATTCATCACCTATACAGCAAAAGTCCAACTTCTGGCCTTCTCTTTGCGGAACTGTTTTAACTAACAGGAGAAGGGGCGGCGGCGAGTCACTGGAGCCGAGAAATATCCAGAACGCTCTAGATATGTATGCACGTACATGCATGCGCAGACATGTGTGTGTGTGTGTGTGTGTGTGTGTGTGTGTGTTTGTGTGCCTGTGTGTGTGTGTGTGTGTGTCTACACAGCTAAACTCGAGTAAGACCACAGTCTGCTTTAGCAAAGGAAAGGTGATAAATACAGAGGCAACCAGCCAGGAGGCGCACAACAGAAATCAGGATGTCACCAATCACGCGCAATGAAATATGTCGACTACTGCTAAATGTTACGGTGCTCGCCCTGCTTTGGACCCCCTGGCAGGTGCAGTGTCGGGCCATATGCCTCGAAAGGGTCCAACCACAGCTACTGGAGGTCCTTCCTACATGTCCTGTTGAGCCAGGTGACCTGAGAATAGAGCTTCTGGCCATACCAAACAAAGACTACAACTAATGCACTGGAATGCAGAGGGATTCAGCAACAAAACAATAGAACTAGAAAACATCTTGGACCAAGAAAAGGTATGTTGCTTGCAAGAAACTCACCTCAACGAAAACGAAATGATATCTTGGAAATTGCCAGTACTAAGGGCACAACTTTCTGAACTTAGCAGCCAACATAAGGTCACCATACAGTGGATACCATCTCACTGTGGAGTACCCGGAAACGAAAGAACTGATCGATTGGCTAAGGAAGGAGCAAAAGAAGAACAGCTTGATGTGCCCTTACATACCACCAAAAGAAAAGAATGATCAAATCAGTCAGAAGGCCACCAAAACCTGCTCAAGACGACTACCACGTTATGGACAGACCAGAACAAGTCATTATTCTGCGCCTCAGAACAGGACAAAATAGATTACTTAACCACATGTATACACGATTCAAGATTGGTGAATCAGCCATGTGCACATGTGATTATCGTCGCAGACAGCAGAGCACACACTCAAAGACTGTCCAAACTACAACATGTCTAGGCAAACCTTCTCGCCAGAGTGACGACAGTGGAAGATAAACTCTATGGACTGCTGAGTGAACTAAAAGGACAGTTAAATTCATACAAGAGCCAACATTGCAGTTATAGATATATTTAAGGCGAACGAAAGAAGAAGAAGAAGCATCACATTACGAAGGTCAAGGACTGTTTACAAAAATATATAATTAGAAAGAAATGTTATCGAAAATGTTAAAACAATCATAACGCTACATTAAATTCTTTAAAATTCAACAAAATAACTTAAAAACGAAATAAAAAATTTTATTCCTAAATGCCCTCACGGGCCGCATAAAATCAGTTAGCGGGCTGCATGCGGCCCGCGGGCCGTAGTTTGCCCAACCCCTGTCTTAGACCATTCCACATCATTGCTTTCGGTCTGCCTCTGACTCTTCTACTTCTGGTATTTAAAATCGCCATGTCTACAACGTCTCTCTCGTCGTATAAGACCGAAGATCGCTGCTGGTCTCTTTTGTATTGTTGTATATAATGTTCTACTTTATTAGTCCCTTTGTTAGTTACACGTACATTCCAAGGTATTCGCAACATTAGTTTCAGAGACCACATCTCCGCTGCCTGCATACTCTTCCTAGTCTGATCCATCACATTCGAAGATGAACTGCCATATAACAGTTTATATCCATATAACATTCAGATATATTTCAGTATTAGCATTCTGACATTTGGTGAATGTGATTTACTACTTCAGATAATTGTCATCTTCTGAATTGCAGATTTTGCTTGGCCTATTCTACTCTTAATCTCATCTTCCATCTGATGTCATGAATACGATCAGATAATCGAATGTATGGATTTAGTTAAGCATTTCTTTAAATTGTATATCAAATTTGTTGTTTGCTTTGTGTGATATAGCCATTATTTATGTTTGTTTTGATATTCAATTCAGTTTTGATATTAAATTCAGTGATGGCAGTTACACAGGCTTTCATATGGCTGGAATCACAGCATTATACCAATGTGTGTGTACTAAGTGATTCAAGGAGCATGATTCAGAAGGTCGAAGCTGGATCTGTACGTAGACAGTGGACTGAGTCGCTGCGGAAGTCTGTTGTCCGTAAAGTCACCTTTATCTTCGTCCCGGGACACGCGGGAGTCGAGGGAAATGAACGAGCTGATAAACTGGCTGGCTCTGCACCCCCTGTAGATGGTCAGCCCATGGATTGTGCCGATGTTATTAACGTCCTCAAAGATATAGCGAGAAAAGAGGACTTTGACGTCAGTGAATCCACATCGCTGTCCAGGATGAAAGACTTGGGAGTAGGAATCGGCACGGCCAGACGCGAGAGGTACATCGGGAAAACAAGGCGCCTCGTCAACCAACACAGAACTGGCACTATTAGCCACCGGACGCTGATGCATACGCTGAGGGGGGGGGGGGAGGATCTGAGCACCTATGGACATGTCCGGAGTGCAATGAAGATACTCCAACTGATAACTGAATAACTGAACTGAATTTGATATTCAAGGAAAATCGCTATACTCTCTATTACTACAATGTCCAACAGTTGTTGCATATCTATTATGTTTTCAGTTGTCATGACACACTTACGCACGGAGAGACGACGTCTAATTTATCTTGTACTCAAATCATTATATCTTTCTTTTCAGGTGGAGTTTTCCCATTGCAGTCAGGGGACTTCATTCAAGTATTTCTCAATGATGTCGGCCTGATATATTTTAACAGAATATCATCCTTTCTCGGCCTGGTCTTGCTAAGTAGATAGCCTAACACCTTACTTTATATCAGCGATGGAAACAGGAACGTTGCCATTTGTGTTAGAATGGAACAAATTAGGATTCTTGTGCACAAGGCTGTTTATGAAAGTCAAAATAAATTAAACTTAGCACCACAGTTTAAAATATTCAGTTCTAACTTTAAATCAGTAATACGTTATTGGTGAGAAACACTGAGAACAACTAAAACCAATGCAAAGACACTACAAAATTCATTAATTAGCACCTGCTCAAAATAGAAGAGAAGGTGATAAATATCTAATTGCAGTGGAAATGTGGTTTCTGAGGAAAATGCAAAGAATACCACGGACAGACAGAAAAACCAACGAGCAAGTCCTACAAGAAACAAATGAAAACCGTAAATTGATTAGGGAAATTAGACGTATATAGTCAAGATGTTTTTGGCACGTTATGAAAAGAAATAAACTGAAGAACTTGGTGACAATTGGCAAGATTGAGTTTACAAGAACACGGAGAATGCAGAGACGTAAGTATCTTGATGGCTTGGCCACATGGAGTGTACAAGACAAAAACACAAATTTGATCCTCGACTCTGGTAATCGTGTGAAATGGCGAAACATGACCCCCACGCTTATCGACATGGCACATGATAATGATGATATATATAAATAATAGGTATTCGTCTTACTGTGTCTCAATTAATCCTTCTATTAGCGTTCGTAATGTGTATATTGCATTATTTGCACATTTTCCTTCCACAAAGCCATACTGTTCTTCACCAGTTTCTTTTTTTTCCTTTTCTTTCTTGTTCTTCTCATTATAATTCGGAGTGGAAGCTTAGTGATATGGTTATGGGGTTAATTGTACTAACATCTTCGCATTCAATTGCATCTGGCTGCCATTTTGGTACTGCTATGAATACAGACTTCACCATACCACTAGATATAACTCGTGTTTGTCCATCAAGAATGATGATGACCATTCAATTCATCCCGTGGGGTTGAAAGTTTGGAGCACTAGGTATATGTCATGGTGCGGGAGATGAAGAAAACTGAGAGACTGTTGATGGTGCAAATACAATACAATACAGCTGGTCCCGTTATTGGGATCTTGTCGCTTCTTCCCACCCCATGTTCTTGAATGGTTATTCCAGATGACCATTGACGTTTTGAGGATGGTGGTGACGGTTATCTTCTTATTTTTCTTCTTGTAGCTTGATGGATCGGACTTGAGTTAATGTTCCCTCACTAAAGAAGAGTGGTTTAGACAGATGGCACTTCCTTTGGATGACAACCACTTTACAAACATAACCTCCCAGCCTGTGGTTCACACGCGCTCAATGACGACCATTTTCTGTCCACAGTCAGTCTGAAAGAACTCGACAAGACCTGCAGGTTTGCAGTCACGGACGTAAAGTGCCAAACTTTATTTCACAGCGCTATATCTTCCTACGCATGCACACATTATCCTAGAGGCCGGCCGAGCTGACCTAGAAAACTTATTGATGCCCTGGTGCTCGTTAGTCACGTGTCCACCCCTAGCTATAAGCAAGCGATGCCTGTAACTCACGGCTGTCTTTTCCCAAGTCACTTTCCTTTCGCTCCCTGCTCAAATTCCAAAAAGCCCTGGCTTGAACATTGCGAGTCTCTCTATTTGTTCTGAGCCTGGTGTCGACTATTGTGTGCGTGTCCATAACTGCCCCTGGCTGCTAACTGGTTGTTGTAATCAAAATTCCTAACTGTTTCTCTGTTGGCTTCAATGAAAGTGTGTGAGGTTCTTAACAAAGCATATTGGTATCTCGGTGTCCAAAGTCTGATTGCCAAATATAAGTTGTCAGTTGACGCACGCCCTTGACGTAATCTTTATTACGCACAGTCTTAATGTTTTCTGGTGCATGACATATTATTTATTTAGCATTTATTCTTATTTTTATGCATGTGCAATTAACTAATCATTTCTATGATATGATAATTACCCACCTCTGTAGAAAATATTTTATACTGGTTATTCATAATTTTCAATTTCTATATGCATCCCATATATGTGATTATATTAATTTAAACCCATTTATATGTGCCTTATTATCTTTCTACTTTACACGTGGTATTATCTATACCACGATAGCAAGAGAAAAGAAACATCACAACAACAAAAGTGAGATTCTTGAGAAGAATACTCAATGTATCAAGAAGAGATAAGATCAGAAATGAAGAAATCAGTACTAAAGTGGGGGTTATACATGCACTAGATTTTATTAGAAGGCAGCAAGTCAAATGGTTTGGCCATGCAAGTAGGTTACCAACTAACAGTATACCACAACTAGCAATGATGTACAGACCAGAGGGAAGCAGAGGAAGAGGCCGACCACGTAAACGATGGACGCAGGGAGTAACAGAGTCCATGGGAATATCGATACATGAAGTCCACAAGCGGGCACTCTCCCGCTGTTTATACTTCACATCGACACCGCAAGGCACAAGAGGAACATGATGAAATGAAATGAGACGAGATATTATCTATACGTTTTATATGTGTTGAGTTTATTATATATTATTATACAATTTTATATTTCTTCGTAATATTTGGTAATATTCGATATGTGTTATCTATTTGTGATCGACATCGCATTCACATGTATCATTCAATCATGTTTCTATCTATATTTGTACATTAAAATATACTTGTGCATTGGAACTACACTAATTATGTACTTCTTCTTCTTCAGCGTTCCGAGCCATTGAGGTTCTTTGCTGCAGATACAGTCCGTCTCCATTCGTCTCTCTGGTTGACCTCTTGCCAGTCGTTGATTATTAATTATTATTATAATTATGTACACATTATTGAAAAATGCGTGAATGTGTTTTGATTAACATAAGGCAAGGCATTTCTCAAAGGTGGATCTGAGTCGCGGGAATTATCAGATTCCGGTCAAACCAGAGGTTCGACCCCTGCTGGCCTTCAGTACCCCCAGTGGACATTACGAATTTAAGGTCATGCCTTTTGGACTCAGCAATGCACCTAGTGTGTTTACTCGCATGATGAGGACTTTACTAGATCCCTTACAGGATCCGTCCATCGTATCATTCATGGATGATATTCTGATTTCCAGTGACAGCTTGGATGACCATTTGCAATCCTTGAAGAGTGTTTTTAATAGACTCAAGGAAGCAGGGCTTACAGCTCGTCCAACCAAGTGCATGATTGGTTACCAGACTCTGGAATTTCTGGGTCACGCCATTACTCCAGGACAAATTGTCCCAGAGCAGAAGAACCTAGAAAAAATCAGAAATGCACCAAGGCCAAAAACGAAGAAGGATGTGCGATCTTTTCTCTCGTTGTGTGGGTTCTACCACAAATTTATCCCACATTTCACTGAACTGGGAGCTCCATTGACGGAAACCTTGAAAAAGGGATTCCCGGACCAAATCATTTGGACACCAAAATGTGAGAGTGCCTACAGTCAGTTGAAGGAGGCCTTGGTCAGCAAACCTGTGTTACAGCTCCCTGACCTTTCCAAACCATTTGTGTTGAGAACGGATGCGAGAGGGATTGGGATTGGGGCAGCTTTGTTACAGGAAGGAAAAGACGATGCTTCGGTTTTGAAACCTGTGGCATACGCAAGTAAGAAACTTCTCCAGGCTGAGGGGAATTATTCGACCGTCGAGAGAGAGTGTTTGTCTCTCGTATGGGCCGTGCAGAAATTCCAGCCCTATTTGTATGGAGTTCAGTTTCGGGTCCAGTCGGATCATCAGCCCCTGATGTTCCTGGCTACATCTCAGAAGGTCAACGCCCGTTTGATGCGGTGGTCGTTGCTACTTCAACCATACCATTTCACAGTGGAGTATATACCTGGGAAGGAAAATGTTGGAGCGGATTTTCTATCCAGGCACCCAACTCCTGAAGAAGAAGAATAAATCATCTGGATCGAGTTTACAGTGAAAAAGAGTGAGATGGACTACTCTCTTAAGAGGGGGCCTATGTCATGAAACAACTATAATCACGACAGTTGATGAAACAACAGAGGCAGGCTATATTCGAACTTACAAATTGTTTGCAACTAGCGAGCACATTCCCATCAGATCAAAGGCGCCGCTGGTCTATGATGATTCCGCGGAGAAAAGGGAAAAGAGTTTCCCGATTGTCTTAAAACAAACTCAAGATGAAAGGCAAAGCGCCGCCATGATTTGGTTGCCATATGTTGTTGACAGGAGAATGACGTCACGAGGTCAATCCCAGATTATATAAAAACAAGCTTGTTGTCGGGAGTTCACAATAAAGTTGACCTAGGCTCAGGTGTTGAATAGCTCAGTGTTCGTAGTGAAAAGAATCCCGCATGTTACTACCAGTGTATTGGAGAATAAAACACGTGTCTTTCATGGCAATTTGGAGATTCAATTCGGATTATGAGCTAGGAATTCATAGGGTATCTACAATTAACATTTAAATGTTAATAATGTGGAATAGTAAAATGATAGTTAGAGGTTAGAAATTTAACGTAGTGGTTGCTTTGTAGTCAGGTATAAAAACAGTGTCGGCGACAATAGACAGTCGCAGTGTTAAACTAACTAGTGTGAGATGTAAATTAGCTCAGCTAGTTGAGGTTAGTGAAAGGGGATGATATTTAGTGTGATTGGGAATGGGGGGAGGGATAGGGGAAATGTCCAAGGGTGGGATATTCCAGTGGGGGTCTACTGGGGTTCTACACTTCGTATATTGGTATTTCCTTGTCTTGCCCTAACTCAGGCCAGGGGGAGGAGCTCTTCTGACATGACAGAGATTGGTTCACAATCATGGATCTGAGTAAGACTGTAAACGTACACTCATCTAATAGGAGTCAGTATCAGATTGCCCTCACCGAGTCTGTTGTGTCTCTTTCACAGGTTCACCTCGGGTTTTCAAAGAGCAGATGCTGAATTGTTTGTATCATGGAGAACTTGGTACGAGGAGATCTGTTCAGTAGCCTGTGCATTTGGCTAATGAGAAAAGGGTGTAATGTCACACCACTCGTGAAAGAAATAATGGAGTGTTATTATGTCACACCACGGGTGTAAGAACAATATCGTGTTTGATTATCACAATACAAGTGAACTAACATTAAAGTGTTGAGTATCACACTATAAGTGACATCACATTAGAGTTGAGTATCACACTACAAGTGACATAACATTAGAGGGTTGTAACATTGTCACACCACCTGTGAAATATTAATAAGAATTAATCCAAAGAACGAGAACAGTGTAACAGTGAAAACGGTAGGACTTGTAAGGATAAGTCATTTATTCCCAGGAACCGTGTTACTTGTTTTCAATAGGCAAGGAAGGTTTATGGTTCGGAACCATGTAGACATTTATTAACAGGGTGTATGATCGCTGTCAGATCAATAACGGACTATATTCGTGATTGGTGACCAGGAATATGGATTATCAAAGGGGCTACCGGAGAGAGTCAACATCGCACAAGAGGGACACGGCGTGTGGTGAGGTTTTTGTTTACTGACCCGTGATGATGTGGTGTAACTCGTACAATGATGATCAAAATGTGATCCGGAGCTTCGTGGTTGGACTAAAACACCGTCTCAATTTGACTAACAGACTGGACTTCCGGTCGCAACATGGCGGTTAGGCGTTGAACCGTTAAGGCATGTGGCGTGTTTATGCTTGCAGCTACGGTTTGCAATCGCATTTTCCTCATGTTGGACAGGTAGTACTTGGTTCCGTCGCCCTGCTACTGAGTGAGTGCGTGAGCGACACTGTGAGCTGTGAAATTCGCAGGGAATGCTTTTACATGTGTCTTGTACAGTGACCTGCATGTTTGGAACAATGGCTACCGTTTGTTGCTGAATTGACTGATTTGCCTTTTCGGTTCACGAGTTCCCCATTTTTTTTCGGCTCACGAGTGCATTTTTCAGGAGACTACCGGGAGTCGGCGCTGAAGCTGCGGAGTTCGTGCTTTATGCGACACTTTCGGCGGGTCGCCCTGCGGTAAAAGACCGAGCCATGTAAGAAAACCCGGGTCAATGAGGTCTTTCTGGTGACTGGCGAGTCTATCGACGATGAACTGTGGTTTCCGTGGATTAATTTTGTGTTGGCATTCTGGCGGTGGCATTATGCACAGGGTACCTGTGCGGGCTGTTGAATTGCCGAGACTCCTGCCTATTCCACTTTTCACATTGAACAGGTGGAGTATTTTGTGTGATATTCACTGGCACAGGAACGGAGCATAATAGGGAAGACCCGTTGCCATGAAGTTGAAACCTCGACTAACTAACAAATTAACTAACATTTCTTGCTATCCAGTTTAAGATGTATTGACTTGGAAATCCAGGTCAATTTAAAACAAATCCTGCATCGATGGTGATTCGAAAACATTACTACAGGAGCGGGAGGCAAGCGTGCTAGTTTTAGCTCTGCCACCGTTCCCCACGTTGGGGTAAATACAAAGTGACTCTTTTCATACGTCATAAAGAGGTGGTAGCGGGGTAGGGGTATCCCCTATCAAAGGAGAAGTAAGGCGCCTCCTTCCCTCCGCTAGCCTACGGGACACCCTTGGGCAAGGTGGAGTACCCGTTTAGCCCCCCGATCAGGGTTACGTGAAGCCATGGGTGAAGGTGGTGGATGAAGATGAAGAGCAGCCGACAGATAGTTGTAGGTTATGGTCTCCACCTTCACGATGGTAGGCAGAGGATCTCAATTTTGAGGAGACAATGGCTACGGTCACTGACCAGTATGGTCACTGCTAGGAGGGAAAGCAATGGCAAACTACCTTCTTTACAGATGCCAAGAAAATCATGTTGTGTGAAATCATCGATAATCAGAGAAACGGCGTAAATGGGTGCTCCAAAGGAGCAGCCTCGCCCGGTAGGGATAGTCATGCGCACCAGGTGACTCCAGACCGTCAACAGGCTACTAGGTGCAACAGATTAATATCATTGAAAGTAGGAACTTGGAATGTTAAAACAATGAGTGCAGATGGAAAATTAGAAAACATCAAAAAAGAAATGGAGAGAGAGAGAAGATTAACTTATTAGGAATATCGGAAACGAGATGGAAAGGAGCAGGGATAAGGACAGGAGAGGATTGTAAGATTATTTACTCTGGGGGAGAAGAACATCAAAGAGGTGTAGCCATTATATTAGATAAGCAAACATCAAATTCTGTCAAAGGATATCGGGCTGTGTCAGACAGAGTTCTATTAGTAAAATTAAACGGAAGACCTTTTAAAATAAATGTCATTCAAGTATATGCCCCAACAAGTGAATGCAGTGAAGAAAGCATAGAGGAATTTTATAATGACATGGAGTCTGCTTTGAAGAACTACAAAAAATCAGAAATAAATATCATAATGGGTGATTTTAACGCAAAAATAGGACAGCAAGGCGATGGACGCAATGTAGGCAACCATGGTTTGGGAGAGAGAAATGAAAGAGGATACAGACTTGTTGAATGGGCAAAAGAACAAAAAATTGTTGTAGGAAACACCTGGTTTAAACAGCATCCTAGAAGATTATGGACATGGAGGAGTCCAGACAGCAGGATTAAAAACCAGATAGATTACATCCTGATTAGCAAAAGGTTTCGAAATGCGTTAACAGTCGTAAAAACAGTTCCAAATGCAGACTGTTACAGTGATCACATATTAATTACAGGCATATTGAGGGTAAAGTTAAAGAAAGTCAAGTATACAGCAGGAAACCCTAAATATGACTTGTGCAAATTGAAAACTGACAAAGAAATACAAGATAATTTTAACATAGAAGTAAAGAACAAATTTGATATATTGTCTGATCTAGAGATCCTATTTCAAGATGTAGATGATCAGTGGGAAATGATGAAGAATTCAATCAGTTGTGCAGCAGAAAAAACTATTCCAAAAGTAAAGAAAGTGGGCCGTAAGACATGGATGACTGAAGAAATTTTACAACTAATGGAAACAAGAAGACAGAACAAAAATAATCCTGCCAAATATGAAGAAATTCACAGAAAAGTGAGAACCTTATGTAAGAAAGCAAAAGAAACATGGCTTGAGAAAAATTGCAGAGAAATTGAAAAACAACACAACAGTAACAATGCGAAACTAATGCACAAAAGAATTCAGGAGCTTACTAATCAAAGAACACGTACATCAGCAGGCTGCCTAAAGACAAAAGATGGAAGAGTCATAATAGAAAAAGATCAGATATTACATGAATGGTCAGATTACGTGAAAAACCTGTATGACGATAACAGAGACGAACAGTATAATGTTCAAAATAATAATGAAGGACCAGCAATTTTGAAGATGGAGGTTCAGAATGCTCTTAACCATATGAAATCTGGCAACACCCCCGGTTCAGACAGCATCACAACAGAAATGATTAATGCTTTAGAAGAATATGGAGTAGATAAAGTTACCAGTCTGCTTAATACAATATATGATACTGGAAATATACCTCAGGAGTTATGTAATTCTGTATTTATTGCAATCCCAAAGAAATCAGGAGCCTTGGAATGTGATCAACATCGAACAATTAGTATAATGAGTCACACAACGAAGATTTTGCTAAGAATTATCATGCAAAGAGTTAGGAGGAAAATACAACCTGAAATAGGAGAAGAACAATGTGGGTTTGTAGAAAGCAAGAGTACAGTAAATGCTGTGTATATACTGAGAACCATAATCGAACGTTCTATAGAAGTAAACAAAGATCTACACCTTTGCTTTATTGACTACACAAAGGCTTTTGATAAAGTGAGACATGTCAACATGATAAGGATGCTTGAAGATCTACAAATTGATGGAAAAGATCTTAGACTTGTAAAAAACATATATTGGAAACAACAAGCTGTCATAAGAGTTGATAATGAAGTAAGTTCAACTTACTAAAATCAACCTATTAAGAGAGGTGTGAGACAGGGATGTGTAATGTCTCCAGATCTGTTTTCCCTGTACAGTGAACGTATTTTCAGAAATATTGAAGATATGGAAGGAATCAACATTGGGGGGACGATTATTAACATTAGATATGCAGATGATACAGTCTTGATTGCAGACAATGAACAGGACCTGCAAAATTTAGTAGATGCGATTGTTACACACAGTGAACAACTAGGGTTAGAATACAATTGTAAAAAGACACAGATTATGGTCGTCACTAGGAAGAACGAAATACCACAATGTAATATACAAGTAAATGGGAATATTCTTCAACAAGTGAATAGGTACAATTATCTCGGAACAGTAATAACATTTGATGGAAGATGCCTTGAAGAGATTAGAACAAGAATCGCCATGGCAAAAGTAGCCTTTAGCAAGATGAAAAACATACTGACCAATAAAAAGATGTCAATTGAAAGGAGAAAAAGAGTGTTGAAATGCTACATAGAACCTGTACTTTTATATGGATGTGAAGCGTGGACAATGAGCAGTCAGGCTGAAAAATATCTGATGGCTGTAGAGATGTGGTTTCTGAGGAAAATGCAAAGAATACCATGGACAGCCAGAAAGACCAATGAACAAGTTCTTCAAGAAACAAATGAAGATCGCAAATTGATTAGAGACATTAGACGTAGACAGTCAAAATTTTTTGGGCATGTTATGAGAAGAAATGGATTGGAGAATTTGGTGACAACTGGTAAGATCGAGGGGAACAGACCAAGGGGAAGACCTAGAAGCAAGTACCTGGACGGCTTGGCCTTGTGGCATGGTCGAGACAGAAACACGGAGCTGATCCACGACTATGGTGATCGAGTGAGATGGCAGAACATGACCACCCACGCTTACCGGCATTGCACATGATGGATAGATGGAAAGAGGTGGTCATATGGTACCAAACCTGTACTGTCATAGGCCAATCGTTACTCTGTGATGTGGCAGTTATTACATGACCTATTTTACTTCCATGGTATCAATTTTAGCCTGGGTGGACATGGGGGATGAGGTAAATTTTAAACAATGGCGAACAACTCGGAGGACCAGTGTTCACGCTAAAAAACGTTGGCAGCTCCACATGAACAAATTACAGGCCGAATACATCGCAGGATAGCAAAAGTTCACATTTAGACAACCGGCAACAAGAATATTCCCAACACATGTGGTCCTGGCATACACACGTTGTGGAGCCTTCAGGTGCTACAGAGTTCGTACCCTGTGCTGAAATTCTCCTTGTGTGATATAATGCAGGAGACTGAAGCACTTCTGGAGATGCTCGAGTGCAATGACAGTGATCCAATACCAAAGCCATAACTAATGAATACTTGTACCAATTGCTTCCCCACACACACAAACACACACACACACACACACACACACACACACACACACACACATACACACACACACACACATTTATGTATCCAGATTGCAATCGAACACATATTCCTCCGCCATGTTGCTACGTCCAGGGCCGGATATAGACTTGATAAGGCCCTAAGCTATTTGAAATATGGGACCCTTTATAAGTCCAGATATTCTATGTCAGTGACAAATATGATTTTCGGATACCTAGAGGGTTAAACTGGAATACAATTAAGAAGTATATTGATAGTGAAATAATAAATCTTTAACTTAAAATCATTTTTATTCATAACAAACTTAAAAATGCAAACTCTGGTAAAAAGAAACAAAAGTTCTTTTAAAAGGCACAATTTACAAAGGCTTATTATCTAATCTCTTGAAACATGTTATAAGGATTAAGGAATTATATTAAACTAAAATATTTTCTTTCTTGCCTTTGCCAGAGCAAAGTCACTAATGACATCATCAAATGATAAACTGCGTAGTTTGTCGCTTTCTATGCACATGAGACTGAGGGAACATAATTTATCTTGAGTCATTGTTGTTCTAAATTCATTTTTTATCCTCATTAGCTGAGAAGAGAAAAAGATCTTTCTGCAGAGCAATTTGCAACCATCATACTAAGAAACAATCTCAAAATTGCTTCTACATTAGGGAATGCTGATTGGACACGATCGTTAAATATTACCCTATAGAAGAGAAACAGGTGTGTTCACTTGAGGACTTAGAACCTGGCGAGGAGTGGGTGCAAGTGCCAACAGACTTCTGCACATCCTTTTCAGTTTGCATCCAACTAGATAGAAAATGCAGACAAGAAAATCCGGCTGCTGTTGAGGCTGAAGTACAAGCGTTGATTTTCGAGAATTCGCTAGACGGTGACGCGGTCATCTACACAGATGGGTCGGTCGTCCGACATGTGAGAAGCTCATGGGCCTTTACAGCTCGGGCCGGAGGGAGAATTGTGAAGGAGGACTCTGGTGCTTTCACTGAAACCACAAGTAGCCTGACCATGGAAGTCATGGCAGTAAGTAAAGCAATAACATGGCTCGAGACACAGACATTCACTAGGGCTTGTTTCCTTAGCGACTCAATGAACATGATCAAGAGGATAGAGGAGGGGTCGATCCGAAGAGAATGGTTGCTGCCTCTGATGCGGTCTCGGCTGGCAAAGATTAGTTTCATCTTCGTGCCAGGTCATGCGGGAGTACAAGGAAATGAGCGGGCTGACAAGCTCGCGGGTGAGGCTACTGTGGAGGCCGGACGCGCCATGGACCAGGCTGACATTCTGAATGCTCTACGAGAAGTGAGACTTTTGCGAGAACCAAGTGATGACTGTGAATCTACAACAATGGCCAGACTGCGGGAGTAGCAAATTAAAAGAGGGGTGGCCAAACAAGAACACTACGCAGGAAGCCAAAGAAGATTGATAAACCAACACAGAACTGGCGTCGTTAGCCGCTACACGCTGCGGGATTTGCTGAGGAGGGGATCCGAGCACTTATGGACTGAATGGTTCGATGTGCAACGAGGATGATCTGTCCGACTAACTGACTAACTGACCCTATACAGATTCTGATGTGTCAGACTATCTTGTTCCGCTGAACTATGGGCTTGACTATGTCTAACATATTGATGAAAATGCTTGCAGACGTGACTCTAATGCATCCATCACAGGTATAGATGCTTTGATTCTGAACTTGTCTCTTGGCTCAAGGTTCTCTAAAGCATCATCTTCATCATCATTGATATGCCTTCTTCTATATCTTCTTTTCTTGTAATCAACATCAGGCAATGTTTTCTTTGCTTCTTCTTCAAAATGATCGAAAAGATCCCTGTAACCTTTAACAAAATCCGAAAGTGAAGCATACAATTTCCTACATACATCTAGACTAATTTGGGGGTCTTGCAGTGATTGACTAGTCTTGTGAAAGTCATCCAGCAAGTAACTCCACAAATATAACAATACCTTAATTAAAACTCCTCTATTTTATTCAAAATGTTTATGGCTTGATTTCTTGTTTCGCCTTTCTCTGTAGTATCAATATGCAGCTGATGCAATGCAAAAATTATTCCATCATAACTATCAAGTATTGCACTTGTAGCCATTGAATGCGCTTCCCATCTAGTCTTTGACAAAGACGTTGGAACTTTTGAATCATCTTTGAAGAATGACAACAGTACTGCCCATCTATGTGTAGATGATGAAAAGAAATTATATATTTCTTGAACAATTCCAAAAAAGTTTACTGCATCTAAACAACAGTCAACTGCTGCTCTGCCAACAAGATACAGGGAATGACCAGCACATGGAATATACATAGCATACTTGTTAATCTCCAATATTATTTCTTGCATACCCTTGTATTTGCCAGACATATTGGCAGCATTATCATATGACTGGCCTCGACACTTACTAAAATCTATTTTGCACTCATTTGTAAGGTAGTTGTCCACCATCTTAGCCATACTTTCCCCTGTGTGGCTACCTATCTCTAGGAAAGTTAGAAAACGTTCAATAGGGAGCCCATCATCTGGTGAAACATACCTCACAATAACAATGAGCTGATCAATATGGGACCGGTCTGGAATGGAATCTACAGATAAACTGAAGTACCCTGCAGTTCGTAAATCATCCAAGTTTGAGACTCTTACTTTATGTGCCATAATTTGGATAAATTCATCACATATTGTTTTAGAAAGATAAGATGTGACACATGATCCTTTATTACTAAATTTTTTTATATGGCTTGCTAGAAAAGGATCAAATTTTGCTATAAGTTCGAGTAATCCAAGGAAATTGCCATTGTGAGGAGAACCAAATGTTTCCTTATCTCCTCTGAAAGGTAAACCACGCTCTGCCATAGTAATTATGACTGCCACAACTCGTTCAAGAACATTTTTCCAGTACTGCCGTTTATTATTTATCTGTTCTGTTAGTTGGCAGTCAATTGTTGAGCCACGTTTTCTTGTAAGATATGTTACCGAAGCTGTTCTATGGTCTACACAGTTTTCATGACTTTGAACTAAATAGGTGTTGCGCCAATCACAAAATCCATCGGATGATAATGGTGTAGAAGAATTTGAAAAGAGTTTACACACGAAACAGTATACACGACCAGTTGCTGGCGAATATACTAACCATTCTCTGCAATATTTTTCACCATTAGCCCGTTTGGGATAGAACAAGCTTTTCGAGCAATATCTGTCTTGGTTTGCAAAAAGTTTCTTTGATTTTTCAAATGAGCCATTTGAGTGCTGACATTCTGACGGACCTTTTCCCACCCAGTATAAAATCTCATCTTTACTTAAATCACCCCATACCCCAACATCATTCTGTTTGTTTTTTGATGCTGAATCTCCCGTGCTTGTACTACTCTCTGGTTTATTAATCTTAATATTTGTTGCTTCATTCGTTGAAGTAGATTCTATACAACTAGATGTACCAAGCTCTGTATCAGGAATAGGGTGAATATCCTGTGACTGACTCACTGTGGTAGAGGCTTTTGGTTCATCAGGCCCCTTATCTATCTTTGTTAAGAAACTATCTAATTTTGTTATCTTGCTAAGCTCTTCTTCAGCTCTCTGCTTCTTTTTCCTCTTTTGAGCTCCACTTTTATAATACCTGGTTGACATCTTGCAAACTGTGGGCAGAATATTTAATATAACTATAAACATACATTTAAAAGTAATATAATGCATGACATTTCTTTCAAATTGAAAATTTCCTGTGATATTACCACTACTTACCAGCAAGCGATATTTTTATAATAAATAAACATACAAAGAGAAAATTAACAATATCCTCTCAAGTTTTAGTATTAGTTTAATTAATTAAATTAAAGAAGAAAAAAAAATAACATATACATTAATACTTAATTTAATACAATCAAAACAAAATAATATGTATTTTTTTATGTGCAGTTCTTTCAAATATATATTTAATAATATCAAATTGAAAGTTTATATATTAAACTTACAATTTGTTATTATACTGACAACAACAAAAAAAAAAACGTTAAAAATATATGCTATAATTATAGCTACAGGTGTCCGCATAGGATCGACCTATCTATAAATGTTAAATATGGTATCTAATGTTTTATCACTTAAACCTGTTTAGGACAATATGTCTTATATTTGAATACGTTTTACCAATGTTTATTTACAAAAAATTGTTATCATGCAAAGTCTACTGTTATTTTGACTTGAAAATATAGAAACTAGGTTCTCTATTTTCTATATTTTTTCAATTAAAATACGATCGCAGAAAAATTATTGCATGCAACACCTGTACTAACCATGTTAATTATGCACAACTATCCAACAAAGTGTTTTTTAATCAAAATATTGTAAAATAAATTAAATGCGGTAGAAAATATTCTTGCGTTAGTTAGGTTATGTGCGAACTTGTGTAAAATGCACTTACCTGAATTGTAATTCCAATAAGGACACACACAAAAACACACTGTTCAAAATAATGTCAACAATCAAATTATCAAAGAAACACACTGAAAATACTAAATAAAAGGTCAGAAATATTGTATCGTCTGCCGGCTCACTCGAACTACAAAAGGTCAGCGCATGCTCGAGTGTAGCGGAGCAACACAGGGGAATCCGGGAATCCCCCCTAGGGTTTGCATAACCGGTTATCGGTAATGCAAACCCTAGGCAAATATCGCTTTGTTCTTCGAAAAGACGCGCTAAAAAATTGGGTGAGGAGTATGGGACGTCCCGGACGTGCAGCATGGGGACTAATAATGCTGCAGTATATTTAAGTATACATATATGACAATTGCTGCAGTATATTTAAGTATACATATATGACAATTGCTGCAGTATATTTAAGTATACATATATGACAATTGCTGCAGTATATTTAAGTATACATATATGACAATTGCTGCAGTATATTTAAGTATACATATATGACAATTGCTCACTCGGACAATATTTTTTGGGTCCCCCACTTTCTTGGGGGGCCCAAGCTATAGCTTGTGTAGCTTATATGTAAATCCTGCACTGGCTACGTCATCGAAAACGATGATTGACAGGTGACATACAGTTCATAGTGAAAATGAGGACGGAGTTAAAGAGTACTGGATATGAGGCATCCAGATAATCATCCAAAGTGAACTGAAGAGGAGGGAAGAAGAAATTGACGTTAAAGATGAAAAACAATATATAAATACCCCGCCTAGCAAATAAAACTCAGACGCAAACATAGTTAGCCTCAACCAGGAAGCTTTCCGTGGGGGGGGGGGGGGACTACAATCTCATTTGCCCGACTTTCAGTAAGGAGTCTAGAGGATGGATGCTGTTGAAAGATTATGAAAATCTATTAAACTGTGGTAGTTTGTTTAAATAAGTTTTCTCATAAACTAATTCTAACTGTGTGTTAATCTGTGTGTATAGCTTAAGTGCTTGTAAATGCCTATAGGTTAGTGTTTTTTGTTTTCCGTTCTTTTTCATATACTATTTACAGGACATTGCTGTCAACACCACCATTTACTGCTGTTGTTGATTCTTGGCAAGTTTACGTTCAGTAGTTTGCCATTGCTTTCTGACGACCGGCTCCCATACCAACACGTTAAAACCTAGCGCGACGCGGTCTGCTGCCAAATCGGTCGCAGCTGTGTTTCGAACGCAGGCAAGCGGGCTCACGAATCGCGTCCGCAAGACCTTAGCCACAGAGACCTGCAAGTTACAGTTAGTGGGGTGGAAAAGCTAACTTTCCAGGAAGGGATAATTCAGAGGGTAATTTGTCTTATGTAGTTGTTTAGTCATTAACTTAGACTACATATCTAAATTTCTCTTTCTCACTCCTGGGGAATGAAGCGTAGCTACATATCTTTTCTACGAGCAACTTTCTACGAGTCACTTCGTTTTCTTGAGCATCCAGGAACTGTTTCTTCAATTAACTTACAAGAGACATTTGTCAGAGTCTCTTGGATCTGGAGTGTAAGGGATTTGGACCACAAACCATCTGGTTTTATTGGGTCACTCGTCTCGGTATAGGAACTGGGGAGAACGCAGTTTCTGACAGTAAACTTTTATATTAGAGCTACATCGGTCACGTCAAGCCAAGAACTGGTTAGAGGTATATCGGTAACGTCAAGCCAAGAATTAGTTATCACTACAACGGTCACGTCAAGCAAAGAATGAGTTAGAGGTACATAGGTCACATCAAGCCAAAAATTGGTTAAAGATAAATCGGTCACGTCAAGCCAAGACTTGGTTAGCTGTACATCGGTCACTTCAAGTCAAGAATTGGTTAGAGGTACTCGATCATGTCAAGCCAAGAATTATTCAGAGCTACATCGGTCACGTCAAGCCAAGAATAGGTTAGGGATACATCGGTCACGTCGGGCCAAGAATTGGTTAAAGGTACATCGGTCACATCAAGCCAAGAAATGGTTAGAGCTACATCAATCATATCAAACCAAGAATGGGTTAGAGACACATCGGGCACGTCAAACCAAGAATTGGTTAGATTTACATCGGCACCCCAAGCTAAGAATGGTTTAGGGGTACATCGGCCACGTCAAGCGAAGATTTAGTTTGATCTACATCGGTCACGTGAAGCCAAGAATTAGTTAAAGGTACAACTTTCACATTCAGCAATGGAGTGGGTTAGAGGTTTGACGATCACATCCAATAATAGTGTCTTAGGGGTATGGCGTCCGAGTCTACGTCGATGGTTTGTCTATTACAGGTACACGTTAACGTGTATGTAAAGGACCTGATCAGTGGTAGTAATTTCTCATCTGTGTAAAGAAGCAAACAATGTGGATTTGCTGAGGGAAAGGGTATACACATATGCATATGTATTCTCAGGACACTCTCAGAAAGAGCTATAGAGGTAGAAACAGATATGTATTTATGCTTCATAGAATACACAATGGAGTTTGACAATGTGATCCATTAGGAAATGGTTAAATTAGTATAACATCTAAACATTGCCGACAAGATCTGCGAATAACATAGAACATATAGTGGCAGCGAACAGCAGTCTTAAAAAACAACAACCTTTTAGAAGCATTTTAGTGCATAAAGATAGGCGTCAGAAAAGAATGTGTAAAGTCTCCTGATTTGTTCTCACTGTACATACAAAAGAAAATGTAGATGAGATCTACAGATAATATATCGGGGAATCCTCGTGGATGGGCATAATATAAATAACTTACGTTATGCTGATGCCTTCGTCTTGATAGCAACAAGTCAAACGGAACTACAGGGAATGATAAACACAGTGAACAAATTGGGCTTAAAATTGAATAAGAAGAAGACCGACATCATTTATCGCCTAAGTGTACAATTAAAGTAAATGATGGTATTTCGCGACAAGACCAGAAATTCAAATATCTAGGCCCCGGGAAGGTTAACCCGGTCAACAAATGCCCGCAGAATCGGATGTGTCGGCCTAACGGCGCAAGAACGCAGCTCTGCTGTAAACAGGCACAATGCAATCACGTCCGAAAAAAAAACTCCGGATGAACGAAGAAGATGAAGAAATATCTAGGAACATGAATTTAAAAAAAAAAAAAAACAGAATAGGACAAGTAAAAAGCTGCATTCAAGCAAACGAATGAAGAATACATTATGCAATAAGTCCTTGTGATTGGAAGTTAGACAAATAATTCTTGCTTGATACGTAGAACTATAACGGGGCTTCAAATGAAAATCTTAAATGTTTTGTATGTGTGCGAGTGTGTGCGTGTGTGTGTGTGTGTGTGTGCGTGTGTGCGCGCGTGTGTGTGTGCGCGTGTGTGTGCGTACGTGCGTGTGTTCGTGTGTACGTGTGTGTGTGTGTGTGTGTGTGTGTGTGTGTGAATATTTCTGAAAAATTACAAATTAGACGGCCATCTTTAAACTGTGTTCGTCTGCACGTTGATTTCACATTCTTAACACGCTTGACATCTTTAACAACAATATTACAAGGTTACAGACAATCGTATGGTTACTGTAATTTATATCACACTTTTAAGGTTATCATTTCAAGCCCCCTCGTAGTTCTAACACATAACTAAGAATCAAAGAGAATCAGTTAATAAAGAAGCGAAACAATATATAGAAGCTTATTAGATGTGGTTTTATAGAGAAATATAAACAATTCCTTGCACATCCAAAATGATCAAATTGGACATATTAATAGAGAGTAACTCGCAACGACAAATTGTCATAGACATCAGAAATAGGCACTCTTCATTTTGTTTTTGGCCAACATTATGTGAAGGCGAAAAATGGAACGTGTTATGACAACATGGCAGCTTTGAGGAAAGAGAGGTAGAGAAAGACAGGGAGAGAAAATTATTGACAGTCGTGTGTCATGGCAAGAAGAAGAATCAGCATACGAATTAATACATGTCATTGGAAATCGCAAGATGTGGAGAGGTATGATCGATGTGCCAGTCGACAAGACACTTGATGATGGCGGTGATGATGTAAAGGATGGGGTTAGATGCACTACGGTCCCATCTATGTACATGAGCGGAATAGAGGTACGACGGTCGCGTATATGTCAATGACCGAATTTAGAGATACGTCGTTCTCGTCTATATAAACGAGCGTGTTAGAGGTTATATACTGACATCTAGGTAAAGGACGGGTTAGAGGTTATACGCTGGCATCTAGGTAAACGAGCGGTTTCGAGGTTGTCAAGGTCCTATAGGGGACATAAGAAAGGACACATGATAGAGATAGGGACATGGGGTGAGTAAGGGGAAATGAGAAGAATCTAGATGCTGAAAGACCGGACCGTACCCGTGAAGGGCAGGTCACTACGCAGTATGCCTGGTCTCAACCCGGCGTCTACGAGACGTCTGACTTCCCACGGGTTGCACGAGGGGCAAGTACCTCGTGACCACTGGGCAGTCGAAGGGAAGCCAGACGGGCTTTGGACTTGACTGAGAGAGGACGTGTGTCTGAGAGTGTGGCAGGATAGACTTTACTTAGTACTTCAGAGCTATTGAATAGCTGAGCCGTGTGACTTGTGTTTGTGTGTGGGGCTGTGATATGCGAGTGTAGTAATTGATATCGTAATATTGCATTGCCACATTATTGCTGTATATTGACTAGTGCGAGAATGTCCGCTGTTAGCGAGTGACGAGACAGTATGATGTAATTATATTCGAGAATAATAAATCATATGTTATTGACGCCTGAATTTATGTTTCATCTGTGCTCGTACTATTTACCTGTCTTGAACCCTTAGGGAGTCTCTGTGGCGAAGTGGTCAAGCCGTTTGACTCGTGCTCCGAAGGTTGTGGGTTCGATTCCGGGCCGCACCCTTCGGTTTACGAGTTAAATGTTTCGGAGACTCCTGTGGGTCGTCGCTAAAAGCTACGGAGTTCGTGCTTTGTGCGACGCTTTTCGTGCTGCGGAAAGAGACGGAGCCAAATGGGATAAAACCCGGTGCAATGAAGTCGACCCTGTCGACTTTTAAGCGACTTTTTTTTTTTTTTTTTGGTCTTGAACCCTTCACTTTCAAATACCAACAGACGCTGACAGAGGTTATACACTGACATCTAGGTAAAGGGGCGGATTAGAGGTTCTACACTGACATCTAGGTAAAGAAGAGATTACATGTTCGACGTCAACATACATGTAATGGAGGGGATTTGAGGAGCGAAAAGAAGTCAATCAGTGGTACGGCGTTTGCATCTGGCAAAGAAGTGGAGTGGTGGTACAGCATACATGTATATGAAACGGATCGAATTAGATGTACGACTCTCACATATAGAGATATGAGTGGCATATAGATACGGTATCCGTCGTATACTCTACTAGATCCTGGTGTAGTGGATCTAACGTTCAACCTTCTCTGATGCCGGCGACATAATAGGAGGATCTGTGTAGATGTTATGCACTTTGAAAAACCCTCCTCATTTGGAAACACAAAACCTTAGACAGTTTTATAGGCTGCATCTCGTCAGGTACATACTGCAGAAATCACACAACTTACGTGAAATTAACTAGATAAATCCTTCAAGTTGAAATATACACAATTTCGCACAGTAATGTCAATTATCTACCACGGTAATTTTAAGCTGACTAACATGTCTTTCTGTTTACACAATTCTGGCTTGCGTTGATAGATCATAATTGCTTCTGCAAATTTTAACAAGCGAGTATTTTGTGTTCTAAACAACACGCGAAATGCAGTGTCTCTGGACACAACGTGACCACTGGCGACAATGTGTCTGCCGATTGAAGACGCCGGGAGCTTCCGGTGTGTCGGCTCCTCGCGGCTAGCCACTCCTGTGTGTTGTATCTTGTTGACCCATTGAGGTATGTGTTCTGACACCCGTTTGTTAAGCTGTCTCTCCGTTCGACCAATGTAAACGGCCTGGCATCTACATGTGAATTGGTAAATACAATTGTTTGTGGCGTACAGAGGAACAGGCTCTTTGACTGTTGGTGTAGGAATGGGATAGGACGAGTAGGTGTAGAACGAGATGCAACAAGACGAAATGGTGTAGGACGAGATGCAGCGAAATATGCCAGGCAATAAATCGTGCAATCTATTGTTTGTGTCTTCGTTATTCAAATTCACTACGGGAAAACATTGTTTTGAGTTTTATAGGCGATATTCAAAATTAAAGACCCACCCATGAAAAGAAAATTGATATGAATTGATCTGTGGAACCCGTGGTGGCCCAGTGGCTAAGATGCTTGCCTTCAGGGCCGGGTGGTCACGGATTAAATTCCCACGGGTATCATCACGTCTTGGTAAGTAAAGACGGCCGGTCTGATTCTGATTGCATTGCCAATCGAATGCAGATTGGTCTTTACAATTTTAACAATAGCACCATATGTGAAACATGCTTCACGGCGCGCAAAAGGGTCTTTTACTATTTGCTTTTATTCATGGCTCTGTTATATGCAGTTTTGAATCCCTGTCGGTACTACCAATTACGTGCACTGAGCTGAGAGACCCCTTGTTTGATCTACGAAGCGAAAGCTTTCCGATCCGATCCGATGTGTAGAAGAAAAAAAAACTTCCACCTCGTTCAACTAGCCTAATTGACGTTGGTTATAATTGTGGTGGTTCAAAGTGCGGATTAAGTTT